>JAJLRJ010000002.1:54770741-54800741 GCA_024195265.1 Dendrophyllia cribrosa
ACTGCTAGGATCTGTAAGACTGAATGCATCTTGCTAATCGGTGGTGTTAAACAGAAAAATCTAAATTTTTACACAGGAATAGCATCCCCGGCCCTGATAACCTGTCCACATTATCAACAACCATCGAGCTGCTGCAGCTGTTGCTTCCAGAGGACTCCATTGGTGTGATCCCAGACCAAGATGATGTCGCTATGGAGGATGAACCGCTTAAACTCACCACTGAAATAAGCATCAGTGCCGCACAGATGAGGAACTTCGTTAAATTCGACAGCTCAGTTGAGGATGGCCCGCTTAAAACGCTGGAAAAACGACTTGAGGTTTGTGGAAAGTCAAGGTGCAGTACATCTAAATTGGAATGACATTGGAAAAAAAGTGTTTCAAACACCAACAAACAGTTGATGCCCACGCAAGAGCTTTCCAGGTTGTTGGCGGGCTGTTTTGGTACCCATATTCTTATTATTAAGTGTATTCCTAGGATTTTACATTAAAAATGAATCGCAACCCTGATGGACAGGAACCTAACAAACCTACAAATGAAATGCTACGTGTTTGGTGTCTACCAAATCGCATGTAAAAGTTAGATTTAAATTCGGATGGTGTAGCTAAGAACGATGAGAGTATCATGAATACTGCTTTTTTAACAATTCTTTTCTTGTTTCAGGAAAGCTGCAAGGAAGACGAGGCGCTGGAGCCATTATTAGATGCAGTCAGAGTTCTGACAGCCATGATGAATAAAACAGAGGCTGACACTGACAAAGAATCGGGTATAACGATCACTAAAGCCACATTTGTGCTGTATTCTGACTTTGTTACCACATCCCACTATCCTTACGTCTTCATCTCTTGTTATTTTCATAAACCCTGACCCTATTTGTCACCCTGTTTGAGGAAAAAATGATAACTCAGAATTATGCAAACAAGTCGTTTTTATTTCTTTTCTGTACATGAAAAGTTGAGCATCGAGCTGCAGAGCATCGGGAATACTAGGCTGAGCCTACAACCAAAGACTAAAGTGTTCGGAATGTTCCTTGTTTTCCTCACCCCTCTCCCCTCATCCCCCCTCTTTTCAAAGTTGCTGTTTACACTGTCTTTTGTATAGACGTCTTCAACATTGGATTTGGGGGGGAGGGGGGCCATAAAAAGCGTTGCGCGCTACTTTAATTGAGCTGAAACCCCAAGGGTTGTTTCCTTTTTTGGCGTTTTACAAACATTCCCAACTAATTTTGTCTTAGGTTGTACTTTTATTAATACGCCATCATCACCATATCTGTTTCGTTTAGCTGGGTGTTCAGGTACTGTAATTTAGCTAATACGGTTTAAAGGAACACTAACGAAGGATCGCAATTTAAAATAGGATACCCTATTTAAGGACTGGGCACATCATAAACCATACCCTATCCCGCGGTACATACCCGTATAGCTTACATGTGGGAGTAGTCAGTACCCCCCTCTACCCCCTGCGGAGCTTAGTAGCCGCCCTTGCTTTACATTGTTATGTGTCCTATTTACAGAGGAGGTTACTGAACCTCAGCTGCCAGCTCCGCTCCCACTTCAGACCCTGTTCGTTAACAGACTGTCTTTTGTTGCGGGTGAAGTTGAGGATGGTAGAGTCAGTCCAACACTGTGGTACTCCACCCCTCCCCCTGATGATATCGATCCTGAAATTGATCTGGTAAGATACACTCCTAGTTTGTAAATAAAACATTGTAAAACCTGAGATTGACGTGCTGCCTTCACAAGTTCTCAAACACAGCCGAACAGTTGTTCGTGTTTTGGGATTTCGAGTTATGTCCAGAATTGCACGCAAAGGGAGGCCACGCTACTCCATGATAGCCATCACAAAGTGTCCTTATCTATAAAAAACGTCTGTCACATATGAAGTGACAAATAACTTTGTCAAATATGATGTATTTTTTAAACAATAGTTGCGTACAGTCTTGGACATAAGTGATCTGTGAGGCAACCTTGAAATTGCAATTTTTACTGTAATCTTGCACTAAATTCCATTTAAAGGTACACTGTCCCGGCTGAAATATCGTGGTTTTTATGATTATGGCCAGGAGCTTGCTTTAAACTATTTTTATCATCTTGAAATAGGAAGAAAAAATCGCCAAAGGAATGAAGGAAATGAATATTAACTAAGCAGACAAAATAACGGCTTTAATAGTCAATTCCACAAGAATGGCAAGTTTGATGTCTTGACCGCCTGTCATGAAATCAAATTTGATGAACTGTAATCCACTTCCATCCTTGCAATCCTGCACTTTATCTCCAAACTAATGCTTCTGTTTTGCTCTCTAGAATCTTTTTATCTTATTACGTTGTATATTTGGTGGTATTTGGCGATATAACATGGAATTAAAGTAAGCTATTTCGGCGGGACAGTGTCCCCTTAATAGGAATTTATTTGGTTTGGTTTTCACAGATAAAAAGCAATCTTGATTCTCTGAGAGAGAAGTTCTGTCCGGACTTTGATCTCAAAGCTGAGTTGGAGAAAGGACTGGTACCCTCGCCACCAGGTTCCCCGACACGCAAGAAAGGTCACAGGTACCATACGAAATCAATACGTAATCTGTACGTCACGATTCTGTATTTTCGAATGGATAACTCAGTTCTTTCCTTTTCTGTTGTTGCTGTTCTTTCAGACTCAAGAGAAAGTACGATCCGTTGATATCTGGTCAGCGTAAGGATGCCAAGAAAATGAAAGGAGGTTTGTTTATATTTTTAACAATTTTCCAGTATATAACAATATTAATCGTGTCGATAACAAAATTCTCGATTGTGATTGGTCATACGCGCACCTATGTTTTACGTAATTGGCGCGCGGTCACGTGGGTGTCCAATTACAGCTATCTAATTACAATTTTTTGTAATTGAATAGCTGTAATTGGACACCTACTTTGCGTGCGCGTCAATCAGTTGCACTTAAATGGGTTCTTTTTTGCTGTCTTTCTCCTTGATAGAAAATATCCTAGACGTTTTAAGTACAAAAGAGTCCACATAGACTTTTTAATCTCGAATTTTGTTATTGATACGATTAATTAGTAATCGAAATTCGTCTTATAATTCAGGGGTAATCGTGCTCGTAATTTCAAATCGGCCGAGCGCGTTATTACTTGCTCGATTAGTCCCTCGATTAGTACCTGAATTGTACTCCACTCAATCCAATTACTATTACTTAACAAGGCCAACCAGGGTTTCAGAGGCTTGTCTCGCGCTCTCATCTTCCTCATATTACACGCGTCTTATGTCACGTATATTTTCGCATGTACTGGTCAGCGCTGCGCATTTCCCTTTCGTAAACGGTCGTTGCCATTTTAGCGACACTTAGAAAAATTTTCACCAATTTTAGAATTATTTTTTCTATCAGAAAAAGAAAAATGGAATATAATTACCTGGAATCGAACCCGGAACCTCTGCATGCTAACATCTCTCTCTTACAACTAGACCACTGGGTTGATCCGGCAAACCCAAGAAAAATTTAATTATAAAAGGTGCTTTTCTTAATATATATCAATAACGGGTCACCCTAACCCTAAATCTAGCTTAGATCTAATAATCGCTTTACCTAGGCCCAATTTTATCTAATAATGATAGTCTATTTTCGTCCCAATCCAGGCATAAACTAGAGAGAAATAGCATCGACCATTACAAAAAGGCTTGGTTACTAATGAATGCTAATAATGGCATCGACCGTTTACGAAAGGGAAATCAGCGTCAGCGCTACTGCTATATGGGTTATGCGCATATTAGTGTATTGTGGCAAGTGATCGCTGTAACATGAAATAAAAAAGTGTTAGATCAGTTCTTAGGTTTCTGTCTTACTTTATAGGGCCTTCAGGGCCAATACGTGGCGGTGGTCGCGGGATGGGTCGAGGTCGAGGACGTGGCAACCCACGTATGAATGACGTTTTCAGATCACGTAAACAGAACACGAGCCGCCCACCCTCCATGCACGTGGACGACTTCATGGCCATGGAGCATGCTAAGACCCAGGATTCCCCGCCTATGAGAAGGCCTGGTCCCAAGGTACGGTCCAAAAGTGTTTTTTTAATTTCGTTTACTTTAGAAGAGGTTATGTAAGACCAGACAAAACCAAAATGATACCCAGCTAATAAACGAGTTTTAATTGTTTTGGTATAGAGTTACCCTTGTTTTGTTACCAACTTTTTGTTCTGGCCGCCGAATGATTAATTTAAGACTCTTATCGATAGCTCTTCATAACAACCTGTAATTTCTAGCGTGGCTGCTGTAGAGAAGTACTACTTGCATGGCAGACCCGAAAATGCACGACACTCGCCCATTAAATAGACAAATACAGTAATAGTTGTCCATTTACCGATCAGAGTTGTTTAATTGTTGTCATTTTTTTCAGGGCCCTCCCATAGGGCGATCTATGGACCATGGCCCAGGGGGCTTCATGGGAAACCAGGGCCGTTGGACAGGTATGCCTGGCGGACCACTTCGAAAAGGTACCTCACAACGTTTCAACGTGCAACGTGCAGTCAAACACAGGACTAATTCTTTCTTCGTTTTGTTTCTTCTTCAAGGTCCTGGGATGGAAAATCAAGGAGGGATGCGCGGGGCTGGGCCCGACTGGGGTAATCCTCGACAGCACCCAATTGGGGCGTTTCCAGGACAACGGAACTTTCAGAGAGGGTAACAGTTATACCATAATACAAGCCAAAGCAAGTGATTCTCGATTATTAAATCAAACAAATTCTCATGCACGAATATTGACACGAGTTTAGTTCGCCGATAATAACGCATGAACCCGAGTTGGCAGTCGCGTCATTTGTGATGAAAATTTCAACAGTTTCAAACTTGACGAGAGCGCGGCGTTGCATTTTGATAATTTGTTTCATGCGATCGGAGATTCTGTCCATTCACTGATTTTTCACATGCCTTATTTCTTCTTTTCAGTCCCGATTGGGCTTCCCAGACTCCTCAGCCATACAGAGGTAAGAACTGCCGCTTATTTTAGTACTTTGATAATTCTCACCTGTGTCGGCGTGTTGCTCGAGTCTATCTATTGGTCGGGTGTTCGAGTCTGCAGATTTCTGCATTGTGTTGTCTCCTTAGATATAAAACAGCCTTCTGGTTCATTCAACCTATTGGAATAACCCATATGTATACACCTTATTCCAAAATGGCGGCCAATTTATTATTCTTTTATATGCATTTTAATTAGCCCTCATGGCCTCGTCAGCATGTGCAAAATACAAAGGAATTTTTAAGCGAAAATGAGGCCAAGAGGGTTAATTAACATGCATATAAAAGAATAATAAATTGACCGCCATTTTGGAATAAGGTGTATAACTGACCGCTTAACAGAGGTGACCGCTTAAAAGAGGTCAGGTTTACAGTAAATATGGCGAGCCATTTAATTCCGGTGATTTGTTAAGTGACCGCTTAATAAAGGTTCGACTGTATTACCTCATGCGCCCTTTCAAAATTCACCCCCAAGCCTCGTTTGTGAACAAAATTCTTCACATTCACTCTGTTTTTGCATGGGTATTCTTTTCAACTTAACTTCTTTGGGAATTTGTTATTTTGAAACTTCACAAGTTTACAATTCAAAAACGAGGCTTGGAGAAATTAACTAGTCTGATGTAAACATGTAAAAGGGCTATTCCGTGGACTTGATTCAGTTCCCTATTCCTGACTACACTCGTGCGCGTTTGGGGTGCAGTTCTTGTTATGTAGCTTCAGCAATTTGGAATAACTCGAGTGTCTGGATTGCAGGCGGTGGTGGAGGAGGAGGAATGAGAGACAACTACAGTCGACCACAGATCAGAGGTTACTGGGACGCACCTAAATCTAAAGACGATTCAAGGTATGCAACGTATCGCTTTTGTGTTCACCCTGGATTCAAAAGCTTCTTTTAGACAATTGCGACCGTTTGGTTGTAAGGTATCTTAAAGCGGCACTGCTACGTATTTTAGTATCATTATGAAAAGCCACACAAAAAAACTAAAAATAATGAAGCAGTTCTGTTAACATGCAATTACTTTACTATTGCACTGAAACTATATATCAAGTGATTCCTCGAAGGAAGTACAAGCCATAGTTAGGAAGAACTTAAAAAACTCGGTCATTTATTTTTCCAGATACCACGCAGCTCTGTTGTTTTCAGGGCTAGGGTCCCCTGTTGTGTTGTTTGTTCTATTGTTTTCTCAGCAAATCAGAGAAGACCTTGTAAGAGCTGCGTATTGCCCCTTCCTGGCCATCTGCAGCCACAGATTCTGTGCGCTAGTATAATAATTATCAACAAAACTGGACCATTATTTTTTAGAAATATGTTTTTCTTGGCTTTTCAAAGTGATAGTAAAAAAGGTAACATTTCCCAATAAAGTTCCCTGTTAAACTCTTAACCGTTCGTTCGTTTCTAGGTTCATGCCCCCGCCGAATGTTGGAGGATATCGTCCAGGCACGGGGCGAGGTTACCCAGGCAGGCACATGAGGTCATTCACGCGATAGTCTTTCAGCTTTCTAATTGGTCGATCGACACTGAGTAACCACGTTTTTCTCCGTTGACATTTCATTTGAAGTTGATGTTGCAAGATTTATACCACGTGTGCAGAAAATGATAAAAAGAATGCAGTAGAGCCCACAATATTATAAAAAGTAAAACTCAAAGCAACCGTTATGTTCCAGTTAGGTTTATTTTTTGTCAGCAATGGCTTAAAGACTACAAAGCAAGTGTGTTGTTGGATTAAATAGCCTATTAAAATATTTTATATCAATAAAATTCCCACCAAAAACTGGGTGTCACTTTTATACTTCAACATTCAATACTAAATTTATAAACATGTAAAAAATTTCCACAAAACATTTTCCGTTATTATTTACCGTTAATTCACTTTGTATGGACGCTGTTTTGTTTTTGTTTTTGTTTGTTTTTTTGCTCGAGCTTCTACTACAAGCTACAACCATGGTCACAATTCTTTGCACAAACTAAAAATGAGCGATAATAAATACTCGCTCAAACCATCTTTCAACGTTTTTCCTCCACTCCCCACCCCCCTAAACAAGGTTGAAGTCCATAAAGTGTAGAAGATCTGTGAGACATGTTTGACTCCTGACACCCAACTCTGTACTCTGTTTAGGGGGGGGGGTGGGGGATATATTTTATTTATGTTTTAATTGAAAAAAAAAAAAGAAAAGTGTCCCAAACATATTGGCCACGGTTGTAGATGCCAGATACAAGCCAGGTGCGATATGTTACTTTAGTTGCCTAAGATGAAACATTGCATTTTTTGTACATGAGGTTTACTTCCAAACACCACTTTATTTGTATAACCGGCGCATTGGAAAATTTCATTTGAATGGCGTACCAATCTCGTTCCCAGGGCCTATACGCTCGCCACGCCACTTTGAAAGCGGAGAAGACCCTGGGGAGCAAAGTTTTAACTTAACTTTAGTTCGAACAAGGTGATGTTGACACATCAGGAGTTCGCCGCCACGATTCTAAGACGGCTCTGTTCAGAGAGGACTCCTCGCTGTGAGAACGCGGCAGAACAACGTCTTGACTAGCTCCAACGGGACTCGGGCACCAGCTGCGGGGTTTAGTCCCGCGGGATCCTCGCATGTGACTAAGAATTGCGTCTTCATCCGTGGGAGATGAACAATTCTGGTTTACCTGAAAAAAAAAACGCCTTGTCAAAACTTGCCTCAAACTAACTGTAAGTCAATGAAAGCTGATTCCAGAACTTTTACACAAACATAACAAAAATTTTTACTGGGTGTTATTTTGTTCAAAAAGTGGGGTTCCTTTAAGCTCGATTATCACTAAAAAACGTTTTTCCAGTTAAATCGAATTCCATCACATTATTGCTAAATGATAGCTGTAAGTTTTCGCAAAGTTTGACAGGCTTGCTTTAGAGCTGAAAAAGTTATGACCCAAAGTTTGTCACAGACGAGTGCGCCCGAAATAACATCGGAGCCACCTTTACTTCACACTATTTTGATATTGGAATATTGCCAACAAATAACAGTTTTTGTCAACGTAGCTTTGTTTCAAATTTTTTTCTTGGCAAGTCAGCATTTCACGCAGTAAAATCTAGTACTGCTGCAGAAAAAAACTGATTGAATATTGCTCCCCTTTTATCACGCAAGCCACGTTTCGCCCATTGAATTCCTAATTGATGCTAATATTTCCCTCTAAACAAAAAGAAATGCTATAACTTCCTTTCAATGATAAGCGATTTTGACACGAAAATATTTCTAGGACGCAAGCTATTTCTCAAGAATTTTTAATCGGTGCAAAGGTATTTAAACGCTACAAGCCCACTTGTAATCCACGTCGTTGTCTCGATGTAAACCGATTATGCTACAGTAGTTTGTGGAGTGACGGGTCTCGAGAATGTTTTTATGCCGTGACTGTGTTGGCTAAATCCAACTTCCGGTGAATAAGACAAAAATCGCTTGAGCTGTGCCAGACACACTTTCCAAATCTTGGATGTTACTTGAATTGTGTATAACTTCCATCTCAATTTATTCTCTTGGTTGGAATATTTAGTAAAAGTTTGTTAGTAGCTGTTAGTGCGATATTAAGCGAGGAATCAACTTAAAACCGGAAGTGGAATATTCAAAACTTTGATCAAAAGATTGTTTTGATTGAGGCGAATATTACTATTCCAAAAAAGAATTAAATAAAAATGAAAAGATTCGTACTTGGTTAGAAAGCAAAAACGTGGCCTTGCGTTTCCTAAGACGTGGTAGGCTATAAAAACTCGGAACACAAATGAAAATAGTTTACCTTGTCATTCAAACAGTGAAGTGTATCCTTCCTCACGTATAAATATCGCTTGTTGCAGCTACTGCAGTACCTCTCAGCAATCTCGTCTTGGTATTTCAAACTTCTCAGCCATTCAAGGATCTCTTTTCTCTCCGGATCTTCGCTCTGTAACTCTTCTCTTTTCTGCGCTTTGAGAGATTTTATTTCAAGAAGCAGCTCGGCCACTTTTGAGTTCAAATCCTCGATTTGATTTTGCAGGGTAGCTTCCTTGTACACCATGTGAACGCGGTGCGAATCGAGCCGAGATTCCATCTCCTGTCTTAACTCTCTGATTTTCGCTTCGTTTTCCTGTTGATTTTTAATCAACGCTTTACGCAGCTCCGATATGCAATTATGCTCCGATTCTTCGCTTTTGCTTACCTTCAACCCACAGCCTTTAGCGCATTCAGCAGTTTGGAACTTGCATGTTGCCGAATGCGCTTCCAGCTCACGCCTGTTGAGTTGCTCCACACAGCCATCGTTTGAACAGGAAACCAACACAAAACCGCACTCCTCCTTCAAATGCGTTTTTAGCGCGTCCAACCGCACCAGAGTTTTGCATCCGCGAGACTCATTATCGCACCGTATTTTTAACGCGTCTAAATCGTTTTTCATGTACCTGAAAATCGGCTTCAAGTCGCTCGGCCACAGCGGTAGGCGATCTTCCGGGCAAGTGTTGTAGTGTGTCAGCCACGCGTGAATACAAGACGAACAGAAAGCGTGTTCGCAAGGTGCTTGCAAAGGGTCTTCTAACACATCGCGGCAAATTGAACATAAAAGACCCTCGTTTACTTTCCCTGAGAATCTTTCGATGTCGAAGCCCATTGTTTCGTCCTTTCGTGTTCAAAGTAGGATCACTCTTTCTCCTTTGTTATTCTGCTCCGCGTTAAATATGTCAGATCTTTCGTTGCGAGACGCTATCCGGATGTTGACCAATATTCAAGATTACGGAGTCGTGGATTATCCTTGATCAATTCTTGTTTTACTTTGATAACAATAAATTTCGTGAATTAGAAAAATTGAAGCAGATATCGTTTCTTATTGTGAATATCGTGTATAGATGTAGTGGCTCACTGTTTACGTGACATCAGTCATAAACAGCGAGGCGTTAATCGCATGAAAACAACATCAATGTCCACTGCTCTGCATGACTCGCGACTGTCATATATTTCTAGACAAGCCGGCCCTCAACAAATTTCGTCTTCGATATTCCTTGTCCTCTACTTTCTTTAAGAAGATTGAATTACTTATAAATTCTTCTAGGATCCTAGAGATGGTCAAGTCAAATTCGCGTGGTTAAATTGAGCTTTTTTACCCGTGATATTGGGGACGCGGTTTCGCTTACTCATGCAGATGCGTTTTACATCAAGTGAAATCAAACCCGCAAATGTCACGACATGTGTCCGATAAAGGATGCGGGATGTACTTATCGACTTGATGTGTATTGTATGGTCCACAAGTCTTCAAGTATCTGTACAGACCTCTTACACTGAATTCCTCAAAATATTTTCCTTTGCAAATGCGGGGTCAAATACGTCGAAGATCTCTTTGTTTTAAGGCGTCTTTTCGACCAGCTGTCCCTAAAAACCTTCTAGAATTAAACCACATCGCGACCCTTCTAACATAAATATACATATAGTCTCGTCAAACAAGTAAACAAAATATGTTGGTGTATTTACATATTTCATTGTAGCTAATTGCTTTAGGGGTCAATTGTTTACACTACTCGTGCCCTCCTTTCGAGTTATCTTGTGTTTTTTACTTGGGGTTGAGTATTGTTCGATCTATACATTGTTTTAAACTCATGATTCACCGAACACTTAAAATTCTCAACCTTTTAGAAAAATTATCTCTGTTTTCTTGTTTTTTATTCGTTCCAGTTTATTAACATGGAAGATTATAAAGCGTTTTAAGTCTACCGCAACAAAAGAACCGCTTCGGAGCGTCACAATTTATTGTTTCTGATAGTTTTTGATAGTACAAAAACCCCGCAGCTATTGAAGGACGCTATTATTTGAAAATGTACTATACAAGGTGTTTGGAATAAAAGGAACCACAAGCATTTTGATAAATTTAAATTTGCGTGTATCTGATAAGTTTTCTTTTCACACGAGTTATATATACGAAAACTATTAAACTCAATAAGAACTGTATTTAATTATAATGCAGGCTCATTTAATTCATTGACGATTAAAAGAGCCAAATTCTTGAAATTGTTCAGCTAATTATAATTTGCAAAGCGAAATTAAATGAAAACCGAGTTTGGTTGCGGTACGCGGTTTGCCTGAAACCTTCAAATTAATCTGTGTAAATAGTTTCGGGCATTAAGTTTAGAGATTATTGGAGTCCGCTAAACTGAGTAAACATAGTAAAAAGCCTTTATTGAAACATAAGATATCCAAAACTAAGAGTTAAAATCATCGTAAAAAATTTATGAGCTTTCCTTGGATTTGAAAGGTTTTATAAGTAGATCTTTAAGCGTCGGAGACATAATGTCGCGAAGATGATCAAACAACGCGGGTTCTTCGATAACTGTGCAAATTTTAACTGCGGCTGACCACCTGCACATGGCATATTTTGCCTCCACTAGACAACCGAACACACTCAAAAGACTTAGAGATATGGGCATTGTTTTTGTACCTATTGTAGCTCGGAAAATCAAAACTCATTATTAAAATTAAGGGCATGTACTTCATTGCATGTCATTCCGACCAACCGCTGACCAGAGAGACGGGATTGGAAAACAGATGATTCTCGTCGAAGCGGCTATGTCACCATGTTAATGCTACTTTAAAAAGCGCAAAAGACATTTATATCAGTGAGAACCCCCAAATAATGGTCCAGGTTTGTTTAAAAATTTTTCTACTATTGCTCTGAGAGTAAAAATTAGTGTCTTGGGCTGCAGATGGCCAGGATGGAAATGGATTGCAACTTGAAAAAATTGGACTTATTTTTTTTCTTTTTCAAGTTTGTCGCCTTGTGTGTTAGAAAACTCGCTAAAACTCAAGTTATGGTGACTCTCTCTTCAAAACTCTGAAAACTGCACTTGATATCTTCCTCTAAGTGTTCTATAAACATTTCGTGTCTGATAAAGGTATTTTAATAGTTTTAAGTTGGGGCCGTCGTGACCCGCAAACGTCAAAATCCCATGACATCGGCTCCTTTAAGAGGACATATGACCTCAATTCGTCTAGAAAAAAACTGATGGACATTTACATGTTATCATTTTGAGTCCAGGGTCGTAAAACGACAAATCTATTCAGTGTTTATTATCTTTATCTTGAAATGTTGCACTGGCTTGGTATTCAGTGATGGACACTGAGTGTTCATAGTCTAGCCGACAAGAACGAATAAAATACCGATCGAGATAACATCGCAGGAACTTCTCTTTATTCCTATGACAGTTAGGAAATTTTCAACTGAAGTCCAAACGAGATCTACGCAGTTTTTAGTTCGCAGTAACTGGGAACTATTGGGATCTGTTATGGGGTAGTGTTTGTTCATGTAAGACTAAATGTCATATCCCGAGCCCCAACTCTTTGCAATAGTTTGCCTTCAGTTGTCCTTTCTTTTAATTCATAACTATTTTTAAGCGAAAAAGAGAAAGTCATAATTTAAATTTGCTTTAAGATGTTGAAGAAAAATACGGGAGTTCTCAATATCATGTCGTAATAAAGGACTTCTTGATTTACATAAACACCATCTCATAATTTTTCTAGTGATACGCGAGTACTATAAAATTTGATAGTTTTGTTATAAAGTGTCTGACAAGGAGCGCTTTCCTTTTGTGTGGAAAATCCGGTTGTTCCGGTGGTAAATCAAATGGAACAGACTTTTCCACTGGAAATGTTTCGGAAAAAAGGAATACCTTCAGGAGGTAGTCCTCTCTTCTCGTTTTTGCCGAAATGATCGGAAAATCCTGTGCCATCTGCTGCGTCCCACTAGTGCCATGCTCCTTGATGAATTAAAACAACCCAAAGCAATCTTTTGTTCGTTAGCATCTCTGACAGGTTTCTTCCTCTACGGTAGGCAACGAGGGGGCGGTCCTTAAATATGATTTTGCATTTAGATGAGGTGTGTAGTATTTGCTGGTGTTGGTTGAGAATATTATGCAGGTTCGGCATTGCTGGATTGTAGGTTACTATAAATGGTACACGGTCAGTGACAGGATTCTGCTTGGTTCTGAGTGCCCCTTCTCTAGTTGTTCTTCTCGCTCTCATAATGCACTCCTTGATGAGTTTGTTTTTGTAACCTCGATCAAGAAGTACATTATGCAGTTCTCGAGCTCTCTTCTTAAAGAAATTGTTGTTAGAACATATACGGCGTAGTAACCCGGTTTACACAACAAGCGTTTTGGGCACGGCCCCCCTAACTTTGGGCACCCCTGCCTAAAATTTTAGGCACGGCACCGTCAATTTGTATCGTGTAAATGGAAATGTGTTGGGCACGGGTGCCCAAAACTTTAGGGGTGCCGAGACCATGTGAATTGGTGGCCCCGTGCCCGTTTTTTAGGGGTGCCGTGCCTAAATTTTCTCTCCTCGCTGAGAATTATGGTTCAAATTCAAGATGGCGTCCAGGTCCACCAGCAAAGTAAAACGGGATCGGAGGAGACGACCGGGGAGACGACAGAGGCGCTTATCGAACTTTTTAGCGAGGAAAGCATCCAATTATCGTTAGAGGCTTCGAAAACATCCAAAGAAACCTCCAAGATTTATAAAACATTACTTGTTACTGTTCACGATTACACTGCCCATTGTTAGCTCTCAGTTTTGTCTTGCACCACAATGCTGTTTTTGCGAAGGCTTCTGTGCAAAAAAAGTTACAAACAAAATGATTAAACTGAAGCAAAAATATAAAGCAACTCGACGTTCATCGGAGACAGCGTTACGCATAACAGTATTTCATTTAAGACTAGTAGTTCCATATTGGAAGTGAAGTGCTGCCTCATTGCGAGATGCTAGATGCTGGTTGAGCTGGTTAAGAATCTTGAAAACGTTGGGTTGACATATGCCATCGCCGTGGAATTGGGTAAAATCCTTCAGTTCTGTGCATTCCGAAAGGTCTTAGATTTTTCCCACATGTAAATAATCTATTTGTCTTGATTTCGTGCCGGTTATTTTTCCGATTCTCGAATCATACGCCTCTGAGTTAGACGAAGCCCGAATACACACTGGACAGCGAAGGAAGAAATATAAGCGTGGTAGGAATCCCAATTTATTTCAGTTCTTTCGGTTGTTTGCCTTTCATGAATGCATGTTTATTTCGTGAAGTTGGACCGGAGGAACAAAACAGCCTCGGGTGCAAAAATTAACCGCCGATGAAGATGTAAACAATGAACGTGTCTTGCGATTGTAGCAAGCATGTCGCAAGAGACTGGGCCTAGTCCCGAGTTGATATTATGGGATGTAAAAGAATCCCATGTGCGAAGTTCGAGTTGTAAAAAGTCGGATCACTCGATGTTTTCTGTGTATGCGTCTGTTTTCGAAGAAAGATTAAAGAACATTTTGTCGGAGTGTAACATTTGGTGACCCCGACGTGACACAGAGGAATGGCCAGCGTAGTGGAAGAAACCCAGATCGAATTAAGAGCCGCAGTTTGTCAGTTAGACGAAGCGAATCTTCGGGAGCTATGTGTGGAATTACAAATCGAGTTAAAGGAGAACGAGACGGGCCGCCTTGCCCTAATTCAACGAGTTACTAAATACTTGGACGCCGAAGAATTAGAAATAGAAGCATTGCAGAAACTGAGAGCGACGGTTGTGGCGAAGAAGAAATCTCCTGCGAAGGTCAAGAGCGAACAGGACACGGAAAAGAAGGCATCCGAGCAGAAATCAGGTCAGCCTGAGGCGAGTGTGCTGAGTGTAGATACATCGAAAGGATTTACAGCAGTCCCACCATTCAAGAAAGAGTTTAAAATATCGGGACAGATCGGGGATTCGCGTCAAAAGGATCGACTTAGCTTTACCAGCTTGGCTCGTCAAATTAACGCTGGGTTAAATCGTGGCTACAACGAAAAGGATGTAACGGAGGCGGTCATCCGGGCGATCAATCCTGGACTAAGGCTAAGAAGTTACCTTGAAGGTAAGCCCGATTTGACTTTAGCCACACTACGTAAAATTCTTCGGTCGCACTACCAAGAAAAAGGGGCGACTGAAATGTACCAAATGCTCAGTTCTGGGGTTCAAGAGGGTGCTGAAACCCCCCAGGACTTTCTTGTCCGCCTCCTGGACCTTAAGCAGAAAGTACTGTTCGCCTCCCAAGAAGCAGGTTCTGATTTGAAGTATGACCCTAAGCTTGTCCAATGCATGTTCCTACACTCATTGCTAACTGGCTTACAGAGTGACAGTATTAAATCAGAAGTAAAGCCTTACCTTCAAAATGTTGAAGTGACGGATGAAGAACTGTTTGAAAAGCTAAATGAAGCAGTTGGCAATGAAATGGAACGATGTCAAAAGCTTGGCCCCCGGCGTGAACAGCACCTGAGACAGGGCCCCTTACAACAAGTAGCTCAAATGGTTTCCTCAGGTGAAAATCAAGGTGTGGCGGAGGGTAAGACCCCGGAAAAGCCAGCAAAAGGCAACTTACTTACTGAAGTTAGAGAGATGAAAGCAGAACTAGCAGCCATCAGGGAAACCATGGGAAACCAACGTAACACTGGTCCCCCAAATCAATACAGATTTGTAGAGCAGGGGAGGTCACGCCCCAGGGGTTGCTTGAGTTGCCAAAGAGAAGGTGTGGGTTACCGTTGTGACCATTGCTTCAGTTGTGGAGGGCGAGGACATTTCAGTTACCAGTGTTTCAGACCAAGGTTACAAAGCCCAGAACATCTTCAGGGAAACGGCATGGGGTCGCCACCGCGGGACAGGGGGCAACCCAGAAGATACATGAACAGTCCCAACAATGCATGAATTGCGGGAAAAGGGAACAACAGGGCAATAGGCACTTACGCTGCTCACAGTGCCATGCCAGCTATTATTGTTCAAAAGTGTGTCAGAGGACACATTGGGAGGAACACAAAAAACTTTGCCAAGCCATTAGAGAGGTGGAATCCAGACAAACCAGGGCAAGTGTTGGAGACATGAATACGTCATTTCCCTCTCATCTAACACCACGACAGCGTACAAAATTGACCAAGTTAGTGGGAAGAAGATGTATGGTAAGCTGTGTACTGCAGGGGAGAAGAGTGGATGCCCTGTGGGATACTGGTGCTCGGGTCTGTGTTATGTCGAAGCGTTGGAAAGAGATTCATTTACCTGAAGAACCAGTAAGAGACATCAGTGAGTTACTGGAGGGAGAGGAACTGAATCTTCAAGCTGTAAATTGTACGGAAATTCCATATGATGGTTGGGTCAAGGTAGATTTTCAGCTAGCCGGAGGGAACGATGAGTCTGAACTATTGACAATTCCCATACTCGTAGGAAGTCAGGATAACCAAGAACATTCCATCATCGGGTTTAATGTCATTGAAGAGGTGATAAAAAGAAATGGGAGTCCCAAATGTTTTAACGCAAATAGTGAATGATTCATTTCCATCAGTAGTGGGAGGCAAGGCAAAATCGCTTGTTAACTTCCTTCAAACCAAGGAAAAGGAGGCTGATACCGGGGTGCTTAGGGTTGGAAAGCATGACATACATCTAGCACCAGGAGAGAGTGTAAGGATTAAGTGCCCAGTGCACTTTGGACCATTAGAGGAAGATGTACCAGTTGTGTTTGAACCTAAAGAAGACGGGATGTGGCCTGAGGGACTAGAAGTGAAAGAATGCCTTAACCGGATCCAGGCCGGGTCGTCGAGCAGAATATTTATCCCAGTATGCAACCAGACACAGAGAGGGATAACTTTACACAAACGTACCGAACTGGGCACGATACAGTTAGTGCAGTCTGTTACCCCATTGCCATTCGAAGACAACAAGCAAGAGGAGCCTGAAAGCAGAAGTAGTGTTACAGAGGAAGCTAACATCGGAAATGATGCAACTGATGGTAATCGAAAGTCTGAAAAGTTCGAAGAAGGAGAAGGACAATGGGTTCCGCCAGTTGACCTGAGCCATTTGTCATGTGAACAGAGAGGAATAGTAGAGGCAATGTTAAAGGAGGAGTCCGGAGCCTTTGCTATGGATGACGGTGACATTGGTTATGCTAGGGAATTGGAACTTGATATTAACCTTAACGATGATAAGCCAGTGCAGAAAACTTACAACTCCATCCCAAAGCCCCTGTACGGAGAGGTAAAAGCGCATCTGCAAGACACGATTACTCGTGGTTGGATAAGCAAATCAAAGTCACCATATTCATCACCAGTGGTTTGCGTCAGAAAAAAAGATGGTACCTTAAGATTATGTGTCAATTATCGTCAATTAAACAGCAAAACCAAAGATGATCGCCAACCGATCCCCCGTATCCAAGACATCCTGAACAGCCTTAGTGGTAACACCCACTTCTCAGTTCTCGACCAAGGGAAAGCGTATCACCAGGGATTCGTAGCAGAAGAACACCGCCACTTAACAGCATTCATCACACCTTGGGGGTTGTACCAATTGAACCGCATTCCATTTGGTCTAAAAAATGCCCCAGCAGCTTATCAGAGGTACATGGAGAACTGCTTAGAGGGCTTGCGAGATGAGATATGTATCCCCTACCTGGACGACATCCTAGTATATAGTAAAACGTTTATGGAGCATGTAGAAGATGTAAGACAGGTACTGAAACGTTTGCAAGGACATGGCATTAAACTTAAGGCAAAGAAGTGTGATCTGTTTAAGCCAAGTGTTCGTTACTTGGGAAAAATAGTTACAGCGGATGGTTACACAATGGATCCCGCTGATCTGGCAGCCGTAACAGCCCTCAAAGAAATGAAGCCAAAGACTGTAGGTGCCCTACGCAAACTCCTCGGTTTCATTAGCTATTACCGGCAGTACATAAAGGACTTCTCCAGACTAGCTAAGCCACTCTATGACCTACTGTCATCAGCTAAAGGCATAAGTAACCAAGGCATCACAACTGGGAAACGGAAAGAGCCCAAGAGGTCGACACCTCCAGGAGGACAACTGTCATCAAACCAACAAATCAATTGGACTGAACAACATCAAGAACGACTAAACCTCTTAGTCGACCTTTTGTTGCAGCCAGGAGTGATGGCTTACCCTGACTTTGAGAAACCATTTGTGTTACACACAGACGCCTCGTGTGAAGGCCTTGGAGCGGTCCTGTATCAGGAACAGGAGGGCAAGCTGAGAGTTGTTGGATATGGCTCAAGGACACTCACACCAGCAGAGCGTAACTATCATCTTCATTCCGGGAAACTGGAATTTCTGGCCCTGAAATGGGCCATCACTGACAAATTCCGGGACTATCTATTCTATGCGCCGTCTTTCGTTGTATTCACCGACAACAACCCACTGACGTACGTTATGTCATCGGCCAAGTTGAATGCAACCGGTCATAGATGGGTGGAGGAATTGGCGGACTATAATTTTACCATCAAGTATAGGCCCGGTCACTTGAATGTTGACGCAGATGTTCTGTCAAGGATGCCATTAGACATGGACAGATACATGAGAACCTGTACCGAAGAAGTATCTCAGGAAGTCCTTGGAGCCACAATCGAAGCAGTGAGGGAACAGTCAAAAGGTACAACTCCGTGGATAACAGCGATCACTGGTGGTTTGACAACAGCTGAACTTACACTTGGGGATCTAGACATGAAGACATTCAGCCCACAAGAAATCAAGGAGGCACAGCACAAGGACACTGTTATTAGTCGAGTAATCCAATACAAGTCCCATGGAGCCAGACCGCATGGAACCCATTTGAAACACGATCCCCGTGATGTCACCACCCTGGTACGAGAATGGAACAAACTGGAAATTGATGATAATGGTATTCTACGGCGACGAACTAGCTCTAACATACAATTAGTCCTGCCGAAGCAGTTTATACCATTGGTGTTAAAGGAACTTCATGTAGAGATGGGACACCTCGGAGTGGAAAGAGTAGCTGATCTGGCAAGATCTCGCTTTTACTGGCCCCATATGTATGATGACATTGAACAGTTTGTGAAACACAGGTGCACATGCCTTAAACAGAAGAAACCTAACACGACTGCCAAGGCACCTATGAGCAGCATAATGACATCGGCACCCTTTGAACTGGTGTCCATCGATTTTCTACATCTGGACAAGAGCAAGGGTGGATATGAATACGTATTGCTTATTGTCGACCATTTTACTAGATATGCACAAGCGTACGCGACACGCAACAAGACAGCCCGCACAGCTGCTGAGAAGATCTACAACGAGTTTATTCCAAGGTTTGGTTTTCCCGCACGTATACACCACGATCAAGGTGGAGAGTTTGAAAACAAATTGTTTCATCACCTTGAACGCCTGAGTGGGGTGACTAAATCTCGGACCACCCCATATCACCCACAGGGCAACGGACAGGTGGAGCGCATGAACCGTACCCTGCTATCAATGTTGAGAACCCTACCGGAGGGAAAGAAAGCAAACTGGAAAGACTCTTTGAACAAACTCATCCATGCTTACAATTGTACAAAGCATGAAGCCACTGGCTTTTCTCCATTTTACCTAATGTTTGGCCGTACGCCACGTTTACCAGTTGACCTGATGTTTGATGTAGGCAACGACGATCAGCAGTGTGATTACCCGGATTATGTAAAGAAATGGCAAACAGAAATGCGACAAGCATACGCCCTATCATCCAGGCGAACTGAGAAATCATCTGTCAGAGGTAAAGCATATTATGACAGGAAAGCTTCTAGTGCTGTTCTACACCCTGGTGACCGTGTACTTGTGAGAAATCTCTCAGAAAGAGGAGGACCCGGGAAACTCCGTTCACACTGGGAACAGCAAATACATGTAGTCGAAGAACGTATATCTGACAGCCCAGTCTACCGAATAAAACCCGAGCATGGACGTGGCAAACAGAGAGTACTACACCGTAATTTGCTCCTTCCCTGTGATGCCTTACCATTAGATCTGCCAGACTACAAGAGAGGGTTTCGCAAGTTGACCCAACCTACCCGCACTGCACTACAAGTATCTCCCTCCGTAGGCAATGAAGAAAGTTCTGACGATGAATATGGAATTGATATACCATATCCTTCTGTTGCCCACGACGCTGACCGTGATGGACATGAAATAGACACCCCGTCTATTGACCCAGAGGAACAGTGTCACCCTATGGATTCTGAGGAAAATTCCGATATTCACTCTGAGACCCAGTTTGACCCAGAAGTGGATGATGGTTCACAGGCAGCAGAAGAAGCCGAACTATTTGAAACAGAGGGCTGCAATTCCCCAGAAAGTGCAGATTCGGATTCTGACGAACACTTAGCGGCTACTACGCGGCCAAGGAGAGACAGACAACCACCCCTGATCCTTACTTATAACCAGCTGGGAGTACCAGAGTATCAGCGACTGAATCCTGTAGTAGACGTGATCCAAGCCCCCCAGGTGATGTCCCCACCAGTCATGGCTGGCTGGCTACTGCCTAATTGCACCTAACACATCCCGTGGTACCCACTGTACCAACCACAGTTACCGATTCCATTTCCACAGCCCGTATGGATAGACCAGTACTAGGCATGTCTTACTGATAACACATGATACTATGGGTTGACATTCTCTCCATACCAGTGGACAACGTCACCATGGTAGACCAGAAGGATTTAAATGCAGGAACTGAGTAACTGATAGTATTCGGAATTAATTACTGAAAGGACACACAGGATTGTCACAAACGAACAATGACCAAGTCAGTGCTGTCAATACGTTTACTTAGTTTAAATAGGAAATGACACTCATTTCAGCAGCGGCCACTAGGGCCACCAGAATCAGTGTTTATTTGTCTTTCAGTTGCCTTTGTAATTAAAATGAAGTATAGCTCATATGTACTATGCAAATGTCGGGACGACATTTCAGCTGGAGGGGGAGTGTGTAGCAAGCAAGTCGCAAGAGACTGGGCCTAGTCCCGAGTTGATATTATGGGATGTAAAAGAATCCCATGTGCGAAGTTCGAGTTGTAAAAAGTCGGATCACTCGATGTTTTCTGTGTATGCGTCTGTTTTCGAAGAAAGATTAAAGAACATTTTGTCGGAGTGTAACACGATAAGTTTCTTGCGAGTTTCGCTTGCGCTAGTGAATGTTTCTCGGGCGAAAACAAGTAGCGTGTTTCGCTGTGGCTAAATGCCCGGCAGCCGGGCACGGTCTCAAATAGACTAAATGCCCGGCAGTCAGAAATTTTTACAAAATGTTCACTGAAAGGCTCTTTCAAACCTTTTGATAGTATTCGATGTTCGTTTAGAAATGTCAAGCGCTTCCAAAATTTATTTTGCTTTTCCAGTTGACGAAATATCCAAGCTTGGGCATACTGTAAGATCGCTGTGTTCACGACACTTAGAAAATTTCTGCTGAGACTCGCAGTCACAAATTTTCACAGAATTTCGACTGAGCGTCTCGCTCAAACCTCTTAAGAGTATTCAAAGTTCGTTTAGAAATGTCAAGCAAATATCAAAATTATTTCGATTTTCTAGTTGACGAAATATCCAAGCTTGGGCATACTATAAGATCGCTGTGTTCACGACACTTAGAAAATTTCTGTAGACTGCCGGGCACGGCCTCAAATAGACTAAACGCCCGGCAGTCAAACATTTTCACAAAATTTTGATTGAACTTCTCACTCAAACCTCTTAAGAGTATTCAAAGTTCGATTAGAAATGTCAAGCGATTTCCAAAATTATTTTGATTTTCTAGTTGACGAAATTTCCAAGCTTGGGCATACTATAAGATCGCTGTGTTCACGACACTTAGAAAATTTCTGTAGACTGCCGGGCACGGCCTCAAATAGACTAAATGCCCGGCAGTCAGAAATTTTCACAAAATTTGGACTGAACGTCTCACTCAAACCTCTTTAGAGTATTCAAAGTTCGTTTAGAAATGTCAAGCGATTCCCAAAATTATTTCGATTTTCCAGTTGACGAAATTTCCAAACTTGGGTATACTATAAAAATCGTCATGGTCACGACACTTAGAAAATTTCTGTTCAGACTGCCTGGCACGGCCTCAAATAGACTAAATGCCCGGCAGTCACAAATTGTCACAAAATTTTGACTGAACGTCTCACTCAAACCTCTTAAGAGTATTCAAAGTTCGATTAGAAATGTCTGAACAGAAATTTTCTAAGTGTCGTGACCATGACGATTTTTATAGTATACCCAAGTTTGGAAATTTCGTCAACTGGAAAATCGAAATAATTTTGGGAATCGCTTGACATTTCTAAACGAACTTTGAATACTCCTAAGAGGTTTGAGTGAGACGTTCAGTCGAAATTCTGTGAAAATTTCTGACTGTCGGGCATTTAGTCTATTTGAGGCCGTGCCCGGCAGTCTACAGAAATTTTCTAAGTGTCGTGAACACAGCGATCTTATAGTATGCCCAAGCTTGGATATTTCGTCAACTAGAAAATCGAAATAATTTTGGAATTTGCTTGACATTTCTAAACGAACTTTGAATACTCTTAAGAGGTTTGAGTGAGACGTTCAGTCCAAATTTTGTGAAAATTTCTGACTGCCGGGCATTTAGTCTATTTGAGGCCGTGCCCGGCAGTCTACAGAAATTTTCTAAGTGTCGTGAACACAGCGATCTTATAGTATGCCCAAGCTTGGAAATTTCGTCAACTAGAAAATCGAAATAATTTTGGAAATCGCTTGACATTTCTAATCGAACTTTGAATACTCTTAAGAGGTTTGAGTGAGACGCTCAGTCGAAATTCTGTGAAAATTTTTGACTGCCGGGCATTTAGTCTATTTGAGGCCGTGCCCGGCAGTCTACAGAAATTTTCTAAGTGTCGTGAACACAGCGATCTTATAGTATGCCCAAGCTTGGATATTTCGTCAACTAGAAAATCGAAATAATTCTGGAATTCGCTTGACATTTCTAAACGAACTTTGAATACTCTTAAGAGGTTTGAGTGAGACGCTCAGTCGAAATTCTGTGAAAATTTGTGACTGCGAGTCTCAGCAGAAATTTTCTAAGTGTCGTGAACACAGCGATCTTACAGTATGCCCAAGCTTGGATATTTCGTCAACTGGAAAAGCAAAATAAATTTTGGAAGCGCTTGACATTTCTAAACGAACATCGAATACTATCAAAAGGTTTGAAAGAGCCTTTCAGTGAAAATTTTGTAAAAATTTCTGACTGCCGGGCATTTAGTCTATTTGAGACCGTGCCCGGCTGCCGGGCATTTAGCCACACATATGCTTGTCCAAAAGGGACAATATATCAAGATTTGTTTATTTACATCAAGTTTCATATATCAATGTTAATATTAGTATACATATATCAAGATTTGCATACATCTACAACAAGATTTGGATATACATATCAAGATTTACGTACACATATCAAGATTCGCATGCGAGTACATCAAGTCTAATAAATATTCATCAAGTTTCGAATATAGACACCAAAATTCGCATATTCATATCAAGGTTCGCACACCTACATCAAGATTCCTTTTTACACGACAACATTCCCATGTACACAGCAAGGGACGCCTTATTTGAACTTAAAATTGCAGGGAAATGACACGCATCAAGATTCCTTATATATGTAGATCAAGATTCGCATATACATCGAGATTATGATAAGCTTGTATGAAGTACCATTTCACATGGTTTGCCTGGTTACTTAGCTCCATAACACCTCGCACTGGCAGTGAACGAAATGTCGCATGTGATACCGAACCTCGAGCACTTTTTTGAGTCATTTCTGAGAACCCTCCACGAAGCAATCGAAGGATTGAACGGCCAGTGTGAGCCAAATCGAGCAGATACCCTCCTTTATCGTCTTCATGACTTCGAAATAACTCTGGGTTTGATCTCAAGTCGACTTGCGTCAATTGGTTCCTCAGATCAGGTTCTTGAAGACATTGACGAACTTAAAAGGGCCTTATGTTCGTTACAGGCAAGCTATTTATCCTGGTACAATGATCAAAGTGTCACAGAACCGCGTAATGAACCTCTATTTGAGCACGACTGTCCTGTAGAATACACGGGTCAGGCAGGCCGACCACGGTACACTGTGGACAAGGATCTTGTTGAACGCCTGCGCAAAGAGTCATTCAAGTGGGTGGAAATCGCAAAAATTCTTGGAGTTTCTTCAAAGACATTAATTCGACGACGTAACGAGTTTGAAATGCCAATTGGTCCAGACTCATATACAAGAATTGAAGACTGTAACTTGGATGGGCACGTCCGCGACATTTTACGTCAAAATCCTGAAGCAGGTAAAACTTCTGAATTATCTGTCTTCATTCTATAAAGAATGCCCAGATATGAAGGGCCATCAGGCCATGTTAGTTATTCTACAGTTGTCTTACTTTACTGTTAGCTCTTGTCCACTGGGTTGCAGCAGTGTGGATACCATACATGAGTGCAGATGAATAAGAGGGTTTGGCTTTGGCACTTTTGTTTTGTGTACCTTATATGAGCGAAGAAAAATTCCTGGGGGAGTTGTTGGAAGCATGATTAACACTAATCCAGATTTAACTGCTATGGCACTGTATAGGTATTGTATGCAGTTAACCCAGGAATAGTGTTACATCAGGTTTTTAACAACTTGTCCCTGGAAGGAAAAGTTATTCCTCAGTTTCATTGCCTCAGTTTTAAGCAAAACAAAATGCTTATATCCAAGTCATTTCTTCAAAATAGTCTTTTTTCTCACTGTACCTCTCTCTCCACCAAGTAGCATAAATAATGGGTAGCAAACTGTCAGGAAAACTTGACAAAATGTGGGGAGTTCTAGCATCCCATAACGTGGGGAGTGGCAATACTGCTCGACACTTCATGCTGTAGAAACCAGGATAAGCTCCAGAAGATGTGGGCCACTAGGCTCATAAGACTTAACCTTGAAAACATTGTATTAACTGAGTTTCTTGCAGTATACACTGTAGCAAACACAGGTTTCTTATACAGGTCAAATTCCACAGGACAGAGAAACAGGTCAGTTAAAATACAACCCATAATAAACAATGATCTAGGATGTTTTTTTTATTACAGCCAAGACTGTTAAAAATTATTTGTACCTTTGACTTGTGGAATTTGACCTGTATAAGACTTTTAATATGATACCATAACCAGTCTTTGTACCAAATTACATCCTAGTTAATGCAGTCGCTTACAGCCACCACTGTTATACCAGGTCCTTTCAGTTGTAGCTTAAGTTGCCTTTGTGTTAAAGTTACCATGGGAATTTTGTACATACCGGTAATGTTAATTTACATTGCAGGGTTGCACCTAGTAGAAGGAGGGTTGAGAGCTAAAGGTTTCAAGATTCAAAGAAGACGTGTCCATGATTCTATTTCACGTGTTAATCCTGTGATGTCAGCTGTAAGGGGGCACAGTTTTAAAATTGTACGACGACAATATTCTGTGCCTTGCCCTAATGCCCTGTGGCATATAGATGGCGATCATAAATTAATTGAGCCCTACAGAATGGTGATTCATGGAGGAATTGACGGGTATTCAAGACTTGTTGTTTTTCTTAGGGCATCGACAAACAACAGAGCTTCTACTGTTTTTGAACTTTTCCAACAAGCAGTAACATTGTACTCGCTGCCCTCCCGTGTTAGGTCTGACCAAGGACTTGAAAATGTTGATGTGGCCCGGTATATGTTGCAAGAACGAGGTTTGAACAGAGGAAGCATAATTACAGGCAAGTCAGTTCACAACCAACGGATAGAACGGCTGTGGAGAGAAGTCAATCGGGTGGTAGTTAGCAAGTTCAAGAACATTTTTATGTATCTTGAAACACATGGACTGTTTGATCCCCTAAACGAAATTCACTTGTTCTCCCTTCAGTTTGTGTACCTTCCACTAGTAAATGATTCACTGAAGGAGTTGAACCAGAATTGGAACTACCATGGGCTCTCAACAGAAAGTAACAGAACGCCAAGGCAACTCTGGATACAAGGGATGCTTTCAAACAGCCACACTGATCTTGTTGCTGTTACAGATGTATTGCATGAGCAGCAGTCAGATATGAATGAATATGGCATTGATGAGGAGGAGGATGCACCCGAATTACAGACATGCAATGATGTGTCAGTTCCAGAATGCCCCATAGACGTTTCCGATGAACAAGAGGAAGAGCTAAGAAGAATTCTAGGAGGTATTACTGACGACGAACATGACATTCAACGGTACTTAAGTACTGTGGACTACATTGAATCTCTGCAAAGTCATGCTCACCCAACTGTCACCTGAACTGTAGAATATATTGTCAGCTTTATCTTGTTGTATTTAGCAATATTTCAACTATGGGGTACATGTAAATTTTGAATTGTGTTAATGTTTTGGCTTTCACAAAGTTGAAGTTGTAAACTTGAATAAAAAGAAAAGTTATTGTTCCTGTTAAATGACAAGGTGGTCAATGGCAGCTGCCAGTGATAAAGCAAAACTGTTATTCTGACCAACAACAATCGTATTTCATGCCAATAAACTGGACATTTTCCACGTTACAATATTTTTCAAACGTGATCCCTGTTTTTCAAAAGGGCATTCAATTCAATCATCTGTATTGGTAGACAATGGCTATGCCACAAAACAAAATTTTGCATTCTTAAATCTTTATTTTGTAAACATTGCAAGACCTCAAGTTCAAGAATTTGTCTTCTTTCAATGTGTTCTTTTAGTAGTAAACAACACAACACTTTAAAAAATATGTGTAAACAAATGAGACTTACAAATGACATGCCTCTTCATAGGAAGTATTTATTGTTACCTAACAATTCTATATAACTCCATGTAACTAAACATAACAATATCATGTTATAATTATATGTAAAAATCATATAAAATTAATAATGAAAATAATATCAACGTATCAACAACTCAACATCTGGCAGCAGTTTATCATCCCAATTGAAAAATTTCTTTTAGCAAGAATACTATTAATTTAACTCAACTTATCTAGTAATTCCAAATTATCTAGTAATTCCAAATTACATCAAAATGTGTGCAAAGGGCTCCTATGTCATTGGGGATTTGCCTTAAACCAGAAATAAAAGTGTAAATAAAAATACTAGACACAGTTGAAAGCATTTCCAGCCACAACTGCCAACAGGGCAACTTTGAAAGAATCGTACTCCCAGGTTGCCATTGACTGTGGAATTACAAGTTCACACAAGCACGTTGAGGCATAGATGCTATCGCTGACAGGGCTGACATCAATTCTGATACCACGGGGATTTAACATTTCCCCACCAGTAGTGAACCTTAGTAACCTCTTTATTTCTGCAAAAGGGAAAATTTGAAAAGTAATGTTAGCTTGTTCACCAATATCTCCCTGTTCCTGGAAATTGGAAAGCGATTTGGCTTCCCAGCAGTACAATGATTTTTTTTTATAGACAGGTATTGCCATTATGCTGCCAAATCCATTCTTCCACAATGTACATGCAAGTAACACTAAAAGAAGCAGACCCTTATTCTCTGCAAAATCTTTCAACATAAACCTGTAAAATTGTAACAACTGAACATGCAGCTGTAGTTCTAAATCGCCTTTCAGAATACAGAGGGACTGAGGGGCTAGTCTGCACAACAGGCACTTTTGGGGGTGCTCAAGCGGGTTTGGAGGCATGCTTCATGCTTGCGCCACAAAACCCACTTGAGCACCCCCAAAAGCGTCTGTTTTGCAGGCTAAAGTGGGGCATTTAAACTAATACAGTCTCAATAAGAAACTTGGTACTTGCCTTCTTCATCACTCTCCTCAACAATCTTCTGAATGTAAGCCAACACAGCCATTGCAGCATTGGATGAACCACTTGTACCAGGTCTCAGTACGATGAGGCTTTTGACTGCATCTGGAGTTAGCTTTGTTGTTGAAACAAAGAGTTCCTCAAATACAGCTGAATTGGTGCGAACTGCAGACAAGAAACCCAGGGTCTGGAGTCCACTGGCAAACTGTTCAAGCATTGCAATTCTGCGGCCTACAACAAGGTGTGTTATTAAACACTGAACCACCATGTCTCTGTTGCTTTCCTATGAAATAAAGAGCAAAGTGACTAAGTAATTTTTCCATGCTTTCATACTAATAATATTTCTAGGATCAGGATTTGAACAAGCAAGGACTTCTTGCCAATAGTGTATAATTATAATTATGAAAAAAGATTAAATGCAAGCAATTGATTATCCAGGCCCATGCTGTTTTAAAAAGTGTTCCAATGTTGACCCATTCAAACAACTGAAAAGGACAAAGAATGACTTCATATAAGGAAGGGAAATGGTATTAGTAATAAATAAAACTGAGCTTGAGAAAAATTATTTGAGAAATCATGACAATAGAGGCACAATGGTTGACAATGGTCCTTATTGTTTCTACATGGACACACTGATGGAGTACAGTCTGTTTTTAAATTGTTACACTGTATAACCTCTAGCTGATCTTGTTCACTCGTTCTTCTTTTCTTATTGCAATCATTGTAATCATGTGTCTGAACATTTTATAGCTTCCACTTGGGAAAAAATTCCAAAGTCCAGGTAGATTCACTGATCTTGATATGCCCTACACATACATTTCACACTATACATGAACTCACCATCAGTCTTACTGTCATCCCACTGTCTGCCATTAGCTTAACAAAGTAGTCATTTTCGTTTAACTTAGTCACATTGTCATCATTCATTACCTGTGAAGTTTCGGGGAAAAAAAAAGGAAATATAGCGGCCACAGACTGTGTTCCAGAGGACATAAACAAATCCACACAGTTCAGATATTGGGAAATGATAAACAGCTCAGGACATTTACTTGGGAATTCTGCAATATGAAAACTGTAGATATGCTGTTTTCAGTTTTTACTATTTTAATCTCTTGAAAGAGCTCTTCCTACAGCAGATCTGTAGATCTATTAAAAGTTCAACGCACTGATTTAAAGGTACATGTATGACCATGATTAACTCTACCATTATAAAAAAAAACAATCTGTAACTAATATAATCAAGACATTGAAACATTCACCTTCTTAACATACGTTAGCTCCATTTCATCATAGATATCATAAACTGATGCATAGGCAGCTGCTTGGTTAAGGTCAGCAGTAGCAACATAATAGTACATTGATGGTGCCAAGAATGGAAAGCCTGCACAGCCCTGGCAGACACTGTGGGAAATCATTTGCCCCAGCATTTTGAAAAGTCCACAGCTCAAAGCTGTTTGATTGTAATTAAACAACAACTGCCTTCCTGACTCTCCTCCCTGAAACAACTTAAATTCATCACTTGTTGCCATTTCATAGAACAAATCAGTGTAAAACTGTCTCTTAACACCCCCACTATCCAGTGCTGGTTGGCCTATGTACGTAATTTTAAGTGGTTGAAATGGCTCAAAATTTGGGCCTTTGTAAAAGGAGACAGCATCCGACACAAGATCACTTGGGTTTACAATCAACTTTGCACTGGGTTTACAAGCCAACTTTAGCAAGAGTGGCTTCAATACATCTTGCAGTGATTCACATGGGTCTCCTGTAAGAGATAAAAAAAAAATCAAGTGTTGCATTATTGCAACCTGTAAGTATGTAATTGTTACATGTACACTATGCACTGATCTTTAAAGAGCATCAGTTAAACAGTCATACATGTATACATGTAAAATAATGCATGATGACAACTTGTGGGGTGGTGATAACTACGAATCCTGTTAAAGACTTGCAAAATAAGCTGAATTTTTTCAATAACCATTCAGATCAATGTGAATTACTCCTCCATTAAACAATACTGACTGTAAATACACTATAAATGACTATTAACTTTAGATAATTACAAAAGGAAAAATATTTAATTGCTCACTTGATAAAATCAACATATAGAAGCTTTGGATTTACCTTTCTTGTCCTTTGTTTGCTTAAGTATAATCTCGACTGCATCCTCAGTGGTGAGGGACTCTCGAACAGCGTCATCTATAATTTCCATATTTACACTGGGAAACATCTCCTTTAATGTGGCCACCATGTGTTCATCATCATGTGAGGGCTCTGGAAGAACTGGAAAATAGTCAGCAATACATGATGTACTGGTACTTGCAATTGGTGACTGGCAGCGTATATCTTGGCGATTTGCAGTTTGGGTACAATGGGATGAACCTGTTGAGGATGGCCCAGTGCTTTTCTTTGAGTTAGACAAGGAACATTGTTCAACTGAGACATCTTTGTCTT
>JAJLRJ010000002.1:54805741-54828241 GCA_024195265.1 Dendrophyllia cribrosa
TTTAGACATTACCAAGTCGAATGGATAGCAGAGAAAGCTTGAAAACCGGTCGAAAATGGCGTCGAAACAGAACTTACCTTATTATAGGAAATAAACGCTCCATGAAATTAACGCGAATTTTGAGAATTCGCGTTAATTTAAGTCGCGTTAATTTTTGTAAGCGTTAATTTCCGAGACCTTAATTTCACTCCAAATTCTGGATACCGTTCGAACACATAGTAGCAACTAGGAAACAATAACCTTCTCTTTTCTGCACACTATTTTTCAATCTTTTACAATGTAAAAGCCTTAAAGATATGTCATCTGCAATATTTCCAGTTCATTCTTGCTTTCAGAAGAGCGGTTCTCGACATCCGTTTTATTCTTGTACTACACAGTCAGCCAAAATATCTTTAGAGACATCAATAATCGCGTTAATTTTCTTCATTTTGAAAATTTTCCCCCTCTCTCGCGTTAATTTCCTTTATTCGAAAGAAATTTTCCCTCCAATTCGCGTTAATTTAAGTCGCGTTAATTTCAAAGACATTAATTTACAGGAGCGTTAATTTCCTATAATAAGGTATCTATGCATGCTCGAGTCGGCTTGTCATCACTTTGTTTTGATTGGATGCCGAGGCTCTCCCGAGACTGCCGACGGTTTCGTAGTAGACCTTCTTCCGCTCTTGATTGGTTCTCAAACAATATTCATTGTTACTTTCGGAAAACCGGGACAGAAGGACAGAATTCTCGATTCTCGATTCTACACGACTTGTAGACTGCCTGCCGGCAGCAATAAAAGTAAACGTTGTCTTAGTAACTCTGAAATTCGCATACTATTGCTCTTTATTGTACGACGCCAACACGATGTCAAACCAGGCTTTAGATCGCAAACGCATCCAAACACGTTTTAGTTTTTATTCTTGGCTGGTTTTCAACAGCTAGCACGGCTTGCACAAACATTCTGCGCCTCTTAACTTTTTCTTTTTTAAAAGCAGTAAATGAACGGCTTTCTCCCTCCACTATATATTCCTGAAAATTTGTATTTTTTCGTTCCTCGTGAAATACCATAACAAATCAAAGGCTCCTAAGAGCCAACCCGTGAATAAGAAATGCTAACGCGTAACGCCAGTATTGCGGTAAGTTTATGTTTTTATACTGACACGGTTTAATATTTTTTTTAAATTAAACGTAAGGATTTTTGTACAAACGCAAAAAGAAAAATACAGTGCATCACTTTCATAATGGTCAGTCCGAAGAGGAAAGAAAAAGAAAGAAAAAAAAAAAGAACGGCACGAGCGTGACTCGAATCTCGGGCCTTTAATTCGGCTGTCATTCCGCGCTTTACACCATTCGGCCACCGTGAACACGGGATAAATTTAATTATGCACCTATCAATGTTAAGCCCCAGGGTGGGGGGGCGGGGGGGAGCGGGCGACCCCAGGGGAATTTGACATTTTTTCATAGCCAAATGTCAATTTCCCCTCCCTTGAGCAGCACTTTTGGGTCAAATTCTCACCCCTGGGGTACTTTTTTTTTGCATCAGACGTTAAGCCATATTACAGCTTATGTATTACAGAAGATACAATGCAACGACACTTTTATTTTTTGTTCTATCTTAGCATATGAAATACCCATGTTAATTAGCTTTTAATACAGGTTGGTCTCTCACAAGGTCCTCATTACAATATCATCTCTCTCACATGGTATCAACTGCAATACAAAAGATGCAGTGCCAAAACATATCATCAACCCCTGCTGTAGGGCACCAAGCACAGACTTGGTGATACCAGTTTTGACGCGGAAGGAAGACCATGTAAATATGACACGATTTTGTGTATAAATAAAGATTGATGATGATGATGACAAGATTGATGATGATGATGACAAGATTGATGATGATGATGATGACAAGATTGATGATGATGATGACAAGATTGATGATGATGATGACAAGAATCACACTGTATAGGTGGTTTGCAATCAATCTCTAGAGACATAGATAACAATAGTGAAACGAACAAATGCTGGTGGACGAACAAAAGGAGCTAATGAGAGAACTATTGTTTATGTCCACCAGCATGGCGGCGATGACGTAACATGAAAACCACCTATCCACAAGGTTGGGCCCTCCATGCATGCATGCAGATCAGAAAAGAAATTTACATGTACATGAATATGCAACGATATGCAAAACATGTTTTATTTCCACAAACGGAAGCACAAAACACTTTTTATAAAACCAGCTGAAGGAATTAAAAACAACCGATGGCCCAAAAAGAGATTCAAGCGAATTGTCTTACTTTTCTTTCATCCATCGTGCAAAGAACGAAGAGGAGCGTTTCTGATTCCCTTGGACTTCTGGGTATTTTCCAAGATGGCGGAGAATCCAAGATGGCGGGTTACTCGTTTTCAGGCGTTTTTCCAAAATGGCGGCTCTGTCAAATTCCCTTCCCTGGGCATCGGGTATATGTCAAAATCCCGACCCAGGTACCAGCCTTCAATGTCAATTTCTCGTGGGTTGCCATACCCCCCACCCCCCACCCTGGGGCTTAACATAGATAGGTGCATTACTTCAAGGTAGATACGCATCAAAACGCGTGTCTCGGTTGAAAATTCCTTTTAGATCGATTTTAACGTTGCATTAAAGACTCCAAATGCGAAACATCTTTAAGCTTATTGTTGTTTATATTCGTTTACAACAATTTAATTATTGTTATCGCTGGATTCACGTTGTTCTCAGTTACGAAACGCATTCGTAACAAAGCATTGCGTCATTTTTTTAGTTTACAGCTGAGTGATGGAACGAGTGAGTGGGTTTCTTTTTTGGAAATTAAATGTGACGACTTTTGTCGAACGCAAAGAAACAAAAAATCCGAGCATGGAACTCATGTCCTTCGGCTCTATAGTTCGATTGCTTACACACTGCGCCACCAAGGATTTTCACTAATTACCGAAGTCAAATTTTGTTATTTCAACGTAGATAAGCGGAAAAAAGTTTACATCTGACTGGATGGATCGAGTGAGTGAGTGAGTGAGTGAGTGAATTAGCCGGCGTTACCGATAACCCGTTCATTACGCATGCGCGTATTCACGGGTTAAAAAGCATTTCGTCTGCGTCTTGTTCTTATGTCCGCCATCTTGAAAGTGGTTAAACCGCTGACAAATGCATCAATATGCTCATTAATTTAGAGGTGCCATTTCTTATTTTAACAGTGCCCATTAAGAAATTAGCGGTGCCCTAAATACAGAAAATTTTGTCGTGTAAACGGGTAATTGATGGGCCGATTTAGACACGGGTTCCCAAAGTTGGGAGTGCCGTTGCTCAAAACGCTTGTCGTGTGAACCGGGCTTCAGTGCCAGGCTGTAGGGTAAATTATTGGCGCGTGGTGTTATGTTACGTCTGCCACGATGGTAATGCCATGCGGCGTTTTCGTTTGGCATTGGAGGCGTGAGCTGCATTAACAGGTTTGGTATGAGCTGATGCGATTACTGTGGTATTTAAACTTGTATTCATGCTGTCACAAATTGCAGCGGAGTTCGCATGCACAGTGTTGTTCATTTGATCATGAGGAGAGGCTGATGTTGGATGCCTGTTGCTTGGACTGGTGGAGTTTCGCCTTCTGTTAGGTTTATGATGTCTGTGCACGCGTGTGGACGATTGCCTAAGTTTGGGGTGTTTCCTGTAAGACAGGCGGTCCCGGGTGTTTTCATTTTGTATTTCTAGCCAGTGTTTCGTTTCTTCGAGTTGTAGGGATGACAGATTATTACTAAGAATAGATTGTTGATTTGCAATCTGTTTTCTCAATGTCGCGTATTTAGTTTCATTTAATTCAATCAGAAGGTCTAGCAATCGGTTTGAAGATTCCTTTAAAACATCAATCCATTTGAAACATCAATTTTCAAACATCAATGTTCCTTTAAAACATCAATCCATTTCCTTTAAAACTAGACTTGCCACAAGTCGACCTTCGTTTTTTTAGTCGAGTTTTATTCGATAAATTTGCGCGCGGAATTAACTTAAGGACGTTCGCGCCCAAAATGTTCCCACGTACAGATTTTTTTTAAAACTTGCCATACAGTAAGGTGAAGATCAACTATTGCCAAAATGACCAAAAAATGGGGGGTCACCCTGCTCGTTTTCGAGATAAGGCGCATTGAAGACCATGCATTTTAAGAAGCTTTCGTTATTTAAAGACGATCTTAGCTTACAACTATTAGCAATAAAAGAAGCTACTTTAGTGAAATTTAGATCAGGTAAACGTACTCAATTCAACACAACTAAATCGATTACGTAAACTATTGCATCTGATGTCGTTCCTTGAGGTAGAATAGGCCTTGAAAAAGAAAACATATAAGTCTTGCCCGTCCACATTCGAAGAAAACTTTGGGCGCACGAGAGCAGAAAGGGCGAAATATTTGTAACTTCTTACGTACAGATTTTTCTGTTTTTTTTTTTTTTTGTTAAAATGGAGAAAATTAGGAAAGGAAGTGATCTACGGAAAGAAAAATGGGGGTCACCGGGCATCCAAGAGAGTAAAATCGCTGCGAAGTTCTCAAAGCGACCATCCATCGCCATGTTTGTTTACCTCCGTGCTCTACGATGCATGACGTATGCGTAACAGTACGTTTGCGTGACATGCGCGAAAAAATGCGCAGTAGCAATGGGCGCGAACGGTCAACAAAATCGTGCAACTAATAAAATAATAATAATAATAACTTTATTAACGTGTCATTCGTTCTCGTTTACAAGAAACTAATTGGAGACACCTAACTAAAAGTACTAACTAATAAAAATTAAAATTATTATAAGAGAATTAAATAAAATTATTAACTAATAGCTATCACTTAGCATCTTTTTGTTTCATAAATAACAATCCTTACATTGATTGGATGCAATATTTGTCAGATCAATCTTTCTTATTTCCCTCTTAAAAGCTTTCACTGAATCAACCGTTTTAACGGACGTATGCAATGTAGACCAAATAAAAGGTCCTAAGTACCTTAAACTATGTTTCCCATACTTGATAGTAGTAAATCTTGGTAAAGAAAAATCGTCTGCATTTCTAAAGTTATACTTACCCTTATTACAATTAAAAAGGTCTGATATATATGATGGAACTAAATTATTCTTAACTTTATACATCAATGTAGCAATGTTCTGAAGTCCGCGGTTACGTAGAGTTGGTAGTTTAGCTTTCTTCAGAAGTGTTTCATAAGTACGATTCCTATTACAGTAAATAGCCCGTAATGCCCTCTCTTGCAGCCTCTCAAGTTTTCTTTCATCTGACGAGCGACAATGATGCCAAACTATATGACAATATGTAACCTGAGGTAACTAGTTAAAGATTCATAAATTCTTAACTTAGCCGAATGTAGGTATTAAATTCCTGAACCTCATAAGTACTCCTGCTTTCCTTGCACCCTTAATACAGATGTTTTTAATATGCTTCGTAAAATTTAACTCATCATCAATTGCAACTCCTAATAAGTCTATCTCAGAGCTAGAAATTGCGCAAATCGCGCAACATTGTTTCATTGCAAGTTGAAAGGCGTTGTTGCGCGTATTACCACTTACGTGAGCAACTTATCACGCAACAAAATTCATTGTCGCAAGTTGCGGAAACCTGCGCGTATGATTGGTCAGTAATCTCATACCCAGATCTCACTCGAGAGTTGTCGCTCGCCTCCTTCTTTGTCGGAAGCGAGCGTTTGCTGTTCTCTGTTTGGGCCTTTTGTTGGAAGAAGAGCAGGAAAGGCCTCGAAAACGGAATAGGAAAATATATATGAGAGATTGGATTTCCCGGAGTTCAGAATTACGAAGCAGCAATTTTCTATTCTGTTGGATATTAAAGTATCACCCCTGATACAAAAGAAAGACTTCTTGAAATCCCTCTTGATTTCGCGTCCAAATATTGTTTTTAAAACATGCCACTGTTTTTTCACATCATCCTGACTGCGACTGAAATATTACGAAAAAGGATAACAGTAGGTGTTTAACTTTTTTGGGAACGATGAATAGATACCCAATATAAGTCATAACAATATTAATTTTATTAGACAAAAGGCATTGATGTATAAAAATCTGGGTATTCTTTTCAGTGGCTTTGAAGTTTTAAATGTTTAGCCTAAGCTTTTTTTTTTCTGGCTTGAACAGAAGCGCATCATTCTCGAAACAACAAAGAGAAAACAAATCTAATAAACTGAGAGATATTCAGTTTCTTGATCGCTTCGTGGAACATTCAGTCATTGTAAGGGGCCGTCGACATATTCACAAGTTCCCCGCTTAACGTCCACTGGACGTTTAGGGGAGGGGGGGGGGGGGGGGGGGGTTAGGAAGAGTCGAGATTTGGACGTTAGCGCGGGGCATTTGGAGCAAGTACGAAATTGTTAGTTTTTAATAGTAGAAGAGAGCTGTGAAAAGGCACAAAGTGGACACAAAGATGGTTCAGCAAAACAGGTACGAGGAACTGTCAGTCTTTTTAAATATTTCTAAAGCCCATTTACAAATAATGTTTGTTGTTTCACACATCAGTAGTCTCGCAAACTGTATTCACCCGACTATTACAAAACGTCGCTCCAGGCGACGTCCGGTGAAAATTCTAAGTGGACGTTAAGGACGGGGGGGGGGGGGGGGGGGGAGGTCTGACCTTAACGTCCACTTGCGGGGAACTTGTGAATATGTCGACGGCCCCTAAGAGCTTGTTACAACATCAAAACAATATACCTTAACTGTTTTTCTAAAAATTACTCTCAAAGAGAAACTTGTTTAGTTAATACGATTAATATAGTGCAAATATATAAGCTATTCAAAGTCAATGCAAGGAACAAATTAACGCGAGCATACATAATAATGTGCGGACCGTCGTGGAAACGGCAATTAACCTTTTATTTCTCGGTGTTTTGGTTGAGTTTGACGCGAATTTTGCCTATTGACGACCCTATTTTTTCGTAAGATAACCGGTAATCCTTAACAAGAATACCCAGCTATTCACGCAGCCATAAGAGAAGCCAAAAAATCCCTGTAAAATAATTTTACGGGAGCAAAAACAACGGAAAAGATGACGGTCCGAATGAATTTAAAACATGACTATTCCTTTTCTGATCAGGTTAAACTATGCACTTTTGGTTCCGAAAAGGGTCTAGTGACTAAGAACTTAAAGTCATATGAGTTCTTGGATAAATTTGATATGCATATTATAGTTTTAAACTTGAAAAATGTTAAAGGAATTAAAGCATCGACAACGAGGCATGATTTCGTATATTTCTCCGGGTGATCGTATATAACATCAAGATTAAAAACATAGAATTATTTTCCTTACTTGGGAAGATTCTCCTTCAACTTAGCAAAGTTTACTTCTCTCAGGCTCTGGTCCTTATAGCTTGGAATCTTATGGTTCCACATAGATTCGTTCACCTTGTAAAATTGTATTAAGTTCTCCGTCTCGTCCTCGGTCCATTCTTTTTCGTCCTTTTCCTTCAGTGTCTGCTTGACTTCCTCAGTCATGAAGGAAAGAGCTTGAAAAAATTTCCATCTGGATTTCTGTCCCTCCTGTTTTTTTTTTTACTTCTCGAACGAGAACCGTTCGGGTACTGTGAAGTAACCTTTTTAAAGTGTTTTCTGTTAGATGAAATTCACAGCCCAGAGTTTCGCTGGCTTTTGTCTTTGAAACACACTTTTCTGCTATCCCACAAGCAGGGATAGAACTCCAACTTCTTTAATAACAATAGTTTCTCGTCTTCGGTAAGTTTTTTTGTCCACAGACACGTCTTCATTTACGCGCTCCTTCATGGGAAATAAAACTTACATTAACCCTCGGACGTACACGCAAACGTATACCCCAACCGTGGTACAAGGGGGGGGGGGGGGGGTGTTGCAATCCCCCCCCCCCCTTGGGTTTTTGCGATGTTGCAATATTTCGGAAATATTTTACATTTAATAGATAGCCCGCGATGTGCTTTATAAGATAAGGTAAATGTTATGGGTTGGGGCGCTGCTGGGGGTCCGTGACGTCATCTCCCCCCCCCCCCCCCCTCCCCCTTGTACGTCCGAGGGCCCCTCGACAAGACTGTAACTTTGGCGAAGAAAATAGAGTCAGCGAGGGAAAATTTCAACGCCGTCAAAGTTCTCTTGGCTGAAAAGCGATGACAAACAATAACCGATCACAATACAAACAATAAAAGACATTTTCGCTAATTTTGTAAAACAAAAAAACACAATGATCACCCAACTTGAAACCGAATAGTTTTATAATAAAGTGAGAAAAAACATGCCTCGAGAATGTAAGTTTTATTTTCCATGAAGGAGCACGGATCGTTTAATGAGTTCAATGATACAAACTGTGCTTGAATGTTAATAAGACCACATCTCATTCAGTCGATGACATACGGTGCAATTTCAAAACACAAAATCTTTCCCGAGAAACACTTGACGTCTCTTTGCCGATAAATATTGAACCCTCTACCACAGTTTCTTGTACTCCTTTCAACGCGTCATGTTTTCTTTTAATTTGGACAACCCGTACTGAATAGCTTACGTATAAAAATCCATGTTTGTTAATTATTTCAGATCTGATGTTCAGGTGTGAAAACAAAACAGCACTTTCAGCAATGGCGGCATTAAAATTTTTTAACCCATTGACGACCGGGCTATTTTCAATTTTCAGCGATTCTCAAAAACGGTATTACGCGGACCCTCTGCGCAGTAGATTTCGGGTGCAAAAAAGCTTAGAAAAACAACTTTTCTCAGTCTAGAATAGCTAGAATGACTAATTTCCGAATAAAATACACCAGTTGCGTATCAAAAATTGCCCAAGAAACTGATTTTGAAATCAAAATTGCAAAAAACGCACATACGAACTTGCATCTTTTCGAGATGTAAGCTATATAAAAACAGAAACATAATCAATCCTCTATGTTTCGGGGGTGAACAGAACAGAAGAAGTACATATTTTATGTACATTGCATGTAGTTATTTTCTAAACGAGGGTCCTAAAACGCAAAGGGTCCTTAGGTACGTAAAAAGAAACTATCGATGAGTGTCTGCTTTCGCGGTTCCCCGATCTTAAGGTATCTTAAGATATCCGTAACCTTGTGGAAATGGAAATGGAAATGACTCGGTTACCTACATGTAACTGTACTGTTCAGACTCACACTTCGCTTTTGTTCAGGTCAAGTACAATTAAACCCATTGAAACCGAACCTATTTTGTTAGAAATTTTCTTGTAATCATTTACTGTCCGCTTACGGGAGGTTATTTTGGACCCTACCCTAAAATACGATGTCTAGATTGCAACGTTCGTTTTTTTTTAAATGGCAAAATTAGAATCTTTAAACACTTGAGAATCCCATTTTGAAAGAATTTCACTAAATTTGCAGCACTAAACAAGTTAACTATAAGATAACTGAACGGTGGTATATAATTTTCCCGTAGCAACGGCCCTAGCAACTATTGTTTACATTAGTTAAATGCTCATAAAACGTGCTAAATGAATGCTCCCGCGCCTATAATTGATCTAGAATCGATTGTTTTAACTTTAAGTCCATTTTCCCTAAATGTTGGAATTTGACTAAAGACGTTGCAGCTCAACACTTCTCTCTGAAAGAGTATTTAACCTAAAGCAATAAATTTTACTACAGTCATTTGTGAATGGTTGCTCTATGCAATAAACTAATATCAGAATAATTTTCCAAATTCTAACAAAATTATCCAATAATATGTTAATAGGGTGTGGCAAGGAATGTTTTTGTCAGTTTGCACCCTTGTAAAACGAAAGAAGGCGGGCTGTTGTAGATTGTCATGGTTTTAGTTCATTGCCCAGCTCTGTGCGTGCTAAACAATCTCTGAAATTTTCAGATCCAAATATTGCATAAATGGAGTTATAGCTGCCGGCGTTTGGGTAATAAAACATGGAGTTTAGGGCGTCGTATGGTTGCCATGGGGACCATAAACAATTTCTCTTGATGAGTGAAATAACTTGGCATTTAAAGAGATCTCCTTGAACTTAATGCGAAATTTTCCATGTCTTTGGGTACATAGCACCCTAAAATGTTGTGTTGAAGAGGAAAAATTGCCGGGACCGCGGTTTGGTGTCCGCTTATAGAGCGTTTTCACTCACGTGACCTTCAGTCCCGTGGGACTCAAATGACAAAGGCCATGGCAGCCATGTTGGTGTTCCTAACAAAAGAAGTTAATTAAAATTCTTTTGTACGGAAACACCAATATGGCGGCTATGACGTCAAGTGAAAACGCTCTATACGGGAGGTGTCCGTTAGGGGAGATTCGACTGTATAGTTAAACTTTGTGTAAAACTCTGATAAAAATGTTAAACAGTACACTAACCCTATCTACTAAAACATATTAAAACTAAAGCACTAGCTCAGAACTGTTTTCAATTGAGTATCGAAAGTAATTTCGCGATTGCTTTGGTTTTGCACTTCTACGCTTTGTGATTGGCTGCAAAATCTCGCGCCATTTTCTCAACCAATCAGAAGTAAAACCAAAACCAATCCTGTCTTGATCTGACTTGCTCGCACGCGTTTTCCCGCGCTCGACATTTGGTTCTGATTAACTTGGTTTTGGTTTAATGAGTGTTTGGAAATCAGATGAAACACTCCTCATTTTTGCATCTTTAATTTTTCCTTCTAAAATCATTTTGTTTGTAAGGGTTATTGACCAGGAGCGAGGGGATATGTGATGTATTCCTCTCGTGGCGTACCCGAGGGCGTAGCCCGAGGGAACGCCACGAGGGGAATATATATCACATATCCCCCAGGGACAGGTCAATAACATGCTTATTTTTCACCTTGTGAGGTTTTCTAAAACAAAGAAACTATTAATAAGCCATTTTCGTATTTAAAATTACCGCTGAATGACACATTGATACAGGTTAGACTCGACCTGATGTAAAATATTCACAAATACCGGCAGAAGGTGCGTGAAATTTGAAAATTAAACAATAGACAGAGCTCTAAACAGGTCATCTTCTCGCCTGAATTTGTGAATTTATAACTTCAGATTGAGGCTAACCCTGTAAAAATGCGTCTTCAATGCTTTCATTCAGCGACCATAGTGAATTCGAAACTGGACTATTTACAGCGGTCTTACCCAAAGCGATATAAAAGGAGTCACCTCAAGGAATAAATTATCACTTCGAGAAAGAAGTTGTTCGTTCAACTCGATCATGGCCGAAGCGAACCAAGATTTACAAGCTCCAGAAGCTGAAGTGCCTCAAGTGCCTCAAGTGCCTCAAGTCCAGCAGCCTGCTCAGGATAATGTGCAACAGCCTGCTCCTCCTGGCGCCGCTCAAGGGGTAGTTTTCTTGCCTTTTTCTTTATTCCCATTTCCGTGGTTTCTTCCTCCGCCCACGTGTCATTTATTTCATAGTGGTCTTCTCTGACTCCGGAGCAGGGGTTGGTTTTTCGTGGCAATTGTTTTTCGCGTTTCCTTGCTCTTCCTAGTGTTTTTGTTAGTTACAGGGACGCAAATTGCTAAATTACTCGTTCCCTGGTATTTTATGGTTGTGGCTCCAGAGCAGAAGTTATTTACGGCATTTGGCATTTACCTGACTCTGTCGAGCGTTTTGTTTGTTACAGGGACGCAAATTGGTAAATTACTCGTTCCCTGGTATTTTATAGTTGTGGCTCCAGAGCAGAAGTTATTTACGGCATTTGGCATTTACCTGACTCTGTCGAGCGTTTTGTTAGTTATGGGGACGTAAATTGCTAAATTACTCGTTCCCTGGTATTTTATAGTTGTGGCTCCAGAGCAGAAGTTATTTACGGCATTTGGTATTTACCTGGCTCTGTCGAGCGTTTTGTTAGTTACAGGGACATAAATTGCTAAATTACTCGTTCCCTGGTATTTTATGGTTGTGGCTCCAGAGCAGAAGTTATTTACGGCATTTGGTATTTTCCTGACTCTGTGGAGCGTCTTTTTTTGTTAGTTACAGGGACATAAATTGCTAAATTACTCGTTCCCTGGTATTTTATGGTTGTGGCTCCAGAGCAGAAGTTATTTACGGCATTTGGTATTTACCTGGCTCTGTCGAGCGTTTTCTTAGTTACAGGGACGCAAATTGCTAAATTACTCGTTCCCTGGTATTGTATTGTTTGTGGCTCCAGAGCAGAAATTGTTTACGGCATTTTGGCGTTTTCCTGACTCTGTCCAGCGTTTTCTTAAGTTGCAGGGACGCAAATTGCTAAATTACTCGTTCCCTGGTATTGTATTGTTTGTGGCTCCAGAGCAGAAGTTAATTACGGCATTTTGGTATTTTCCTGACTCTGTCGAGCGTTTCGTTAGTTCCACGGACGCAAATTTGCTATTACTCGTTCCCTGGTATTGTATTGTTTGTGGCTCCAGAGCAGAAGTTGTTTACGGCATTTTTGGTATTTTCCTGACTCTGTCGAGCGTTTTTTCTTAGTTACAGCGACGCAATTTGCCTAATTACTTGTTCCCTGGTATTGCATGTATTGTTTGTGGCTCCAGAGCAGAGGTTTTTTAAAAGTCTTTTGTTTCCTGACTCTGTTGAGCGTTTTGCATGTTAGTTACAGGGACGCAATCCCTGATATTGTTTTGTTTGTGGCTCCGGAGTAGAAGTGTTTATTACGGTTTGTTGGTTACATATACTCGTATCTGTTTTATCTTGCTTACTGGTAAATTATTTATCTGTTTTCCGCTATATTTGTTCGTTTCCTGCTGCCTACTTGTTTTCGGCTATTTATTTAATTGGTTTCTGTTTTGTTCAATGTTTGGCGCCTCTAGCCCCATGGCTTAAGTTTGTTTTGCGGGAATTTTCTATCTCAATCCTATGTCTGGGTGTTATTTCGTTGTCAGGAAGTATCCTGGTTGTGCAAGTATATTTTGTGTTAATGCAGTTAAAGTTGTTTTTTATTATAGGTTATAATTTTCACTATATTTTTGCCTATGCGTATTTTGTTTTGTCTCGATTTTATTTCTTCTCCGTTTTGCTTCTCGTTTTGTTTTATTGTGTCATGCTGCGTCTATGGATTTATTTGTTGTGGCCGTTTTTGTTTCCTGGCCTTGTTTAAGGTTTTAATTATCACGTTTTGGCTTATTCTATTCAGCCTCTATTGTTCTTTGCCCCTTGTTTTTAGCCCCTTTTTTCACCGCTGCTCGTTAGAATTTGTTTTATGCATGCGCACATCCTTTTGCACCTCCTTTATTCTGTATTTGCATATATCCTTGTTCCCTTCGCTTCAAGCCTATTTTCCTTTACGCGTGTTTATGTTTCGCCTTCCTTTATTCCCTTACTCTTGGAATGACTGTTTGGAACGGGAATCTTATTCCCTCTCGGATTACCGGGGCTCCAAGCTGTCATTCCCTGAGTCCCGTCGCGCTTGCCCCTTTTACCCTCTCACACGCCTTTTCTTTTGTCTTTCCCTTGTAGCCTCCCATTAAGCGCCTTCTAGTCGGTCATTTTTTCCATTCCATACTGGGAGATGTCGGATGATTTCAACCCTATTAGCCATTCTGCTCCCCACCTGCGTTGGGTTTATTATAGGGGTATGCCTTTAGACGTGACTCAGGGAATGACAGAGCCCTGCAACAAGCATATTTCTCCAGCTTTCCTTAAAGAAGTCCTTCACGGCTCCTCTAGCGTCCTCTCCCCCAAAACGTCCCCTACCCCAGTAATAGGCGTGTTTTAGAATGGGACAGGACTCTGTGTTGGCCCCACTACTGCTTCTTTTAGTCTGGGGTCTCTTATAGTTTAGTATGGGTATTTTAAATTGGGGTCCTTAGTTTAGTGTGGGTATTTTATGTTGGGGTCCTTAGTTTAGTCTGGGTGTTTAAGATTGCGGTCCTTAGTCAAGTCTCGGTTGTTTGTGTTACCGGGAACCCGTTTGCATCTTTTCTGTGGCCGCCATTCTTCCATAACTCAAAGGAGTATGGGTAAGACCGGTGTAAATAGGATACTATTTACAGCGGTCTTACCCAAAGCGATATAAAAGGAGTCACCTCAAGGAATAAATTATCACTTCGAGAAAGAAGTTGTTTGGTTCGTACTTGCTCATGCGTCGCGTTCAGCCTTGTGTCATCTTGCCTGTACTCCGCTCCTTTTGGTCACTTTCTATCCCGCCCTTCCCTCCCTTTGTATACTAACTTTTTGCCTCCGTATTCGAAAGTGGCCGCCATTCTTCCATAACTCAAAGGAGTATGGGTAAGACCGGTGTAAATAGGATACTATTTTTCGGAGAGTAACATTCCGTTCAATTCAAATGCAAAAAAGCATGATTCCGCAAGGTCGCATTGGGATCACGGCACTTGACGAAGCGAGACGTTAAACCTGTTTTGCTTTTGCCAAATTTGCATTGAGCACGTTGCTTCGTTATGAGTCGGAAGGAGGGAGAGAGAGAAGAAAATGTATGAACAGTACTCGTGGTCCCGCCATGGCCCAACTGCCCGCCTTCATCTTTCGAAAATCAATGGAGTGGTTGCGGTGTGTTTTCCAAGGGAAACCGGCGGAAACATATTCAGGTTCAAGCGTAAAACGAGGCGTCATACATTATTGAAGACTCAAAACCTGAATCGAGGTACGATACCATCGAATAATGTTATTAACATTTCGCTTTTTGGTCGCGACCTGCAAGTTAATTACGTAGGAATAAGATTGTTGAAGTTGTCTTTTTATGAAAACAAAAAATATTGACCGATGCTAGAGTGTTTTCCTTGTTATGCCCTATTTTGTTTTCCCGTTTGTGTTATTCAATTATGAGGGAAATATGTCGAGGGGAATATGTTGGGGGGAATATGTCGAGGGGAATATATAATCCTTTGTTTTGCTATTGTTATCAGCTATTGTTTTCGGCCCCGCCTCTCCCCTGATACAATCAAAGCCGCACCCAGCTTTTCAGGCACCGTGTAATGAACGGGGTTATGTGATATATTCCCCTGAAAAGAACAAAGAAAACTGAGCTTGGTGGAAAATAAGAGAAGTAATATCAAACATGAGACACAGTATTTCATCACAAGATCAAACACCTCGAAGTTCGTCAAAAATATTCCGCTGCGCGTCGTATTCTCAACTCTCTTCTCAGTGTTTGATCTTGTGATGAAACACTGTGTCTCATGTTTGATATACATTACATAAAAAATCGAAAAAAAAGTTCCCTCTAACTGGAAATGAAACTCTCGCTTTGAAATTGAAAAAAATATTATTATATGCACTTTTATTATATGGCAAACTGGTCCACGATGAAAAGGAGCATTCTGATTGGTTCCCTGAGCGGTCCGAATTTTGCAATATGGACCGCTAAGATGGACCGCTTACGAACTCATTTCGCCGAATTACTTTTATGAAACAATGAACAAATGAAAACTGTTTTCCATTAAGTAGAAACATTTTTCCTCATGTTTGGCGGACAATTTTAGTTAAACTTTTCGCAAAGTTGCCCGAAAAAATGCAAGAATATGCTTAGCTTTGGCGCGCGCGCGTTAGCCGGGAATGGTTTCATTAATTTATCGGTCCATAAACTTGCAATATTTTCCCAATACGGACCTCACGCTAGTTCAATAGCATCTATATGTATTTTGCATCATGTTTGCCCCGACCGTTTGCCCCACTTTCAATGTGGCGGACACTACCGTGACACCCTCTTTGTCAAATCTTTATTATTTGTATCTCATTTTAGTGACTGACCTACCTGCTAATTTTCCACTCAACGATTTTGTTGAAAGGGAATTCTATATTAATGCACAGAGTTTAAACGAAGCATTGTTGTTGCGGATGAAACTAGGATTTGACCTTTTCCTAATGATTGAATATTCATCGGTAACAAAGTGTTACTTCTGTGAGTAGAATGAGCATATTTAAGACATTGCTTCCGATCACATCAACTGAAATCTAGTGAAGCAAACAGGACGAAACCTTCAAGGAATGTAGTTTGATGGCACATGAATAATATATGGTGAAAATATTGTTTCAATTTGTCAGGAAAACGCTGGCATCGACGAAATAACAGAAAGTAATGCGAATTTTTAAATTTTTGATGGAAAATATTCAACTCAATTTTATTTGAAAACGCTCTCATAGAATTTTTTCAAACTTTGCAGTCTTGAAGACATACATCTAGACTATAAGAGGCATACAGTCGTTTTAAAAGTTTAGGTCTAGATGTTGAGAAAATTACAAATATGCAAAAACCATGACGTCATCAGATCGTTGTTATGGTAACACTGATGTCAATCAAATCTACTTTTTTGGAAAGTTCATTTCATCTCTAGTTTATGTGTGAAGCAGCTTGCCTGACCGAGCTCAGACAGTGAAGTATCAGCCGTTCAAAGTTGGGGTGTTATGTCGTCAAAAAACCCAGTCGAGCCACCTTAACCCAATAAATAATGTTCAGCCATTCATTCAGACTTATGAATAATCTTAATACATTGGCTATTTCTTATCATGTGGTTCAGCTTTCCGACAGATTAAGAAATGATAATTTGAAAATATAACAGCGAGGGATTACGTAAACAAGTGGAAGGAGATGCGTTTTCATAGTTAATTGCAGCACAACTTTCAGAACGTCGGATCAAGTGTAAAAACCGGCAAACGGAACACCATAGTACTGACCTGACCTCTCCTCCTGTTTCAGAAGAAAACGTCGAATCCAGGTGTGATAATATTAGAATTTACTGTGTAAAACAACAACACAGGGCCGCAGCCAGACGGAAATTCTTACCGAGGTAATATCAGAAAAAAAAACGTACTTCTTTTATTTTTTTTTCATCCATAGCCTCTTACAAGAGAGATCCAATGTTTGTACTTAGTATTTATGAAAAATAGTCGCCCAACAGGCGCGTGTGACTAGTGCTAAGATGTATAAGGTGAAACTAGAATGCGAAATGTAGAATTGTCCTTTGTATGCGGTTCTGTAGATATGACTGATCGAAGCAAGTGTTTAAAATAATGAGGAATCTTGGTGGTTAACCACCGAAGAGGCTCAATTATCCTCCGAAGAGTCAAGGTTTAAGTCAGTTTTCCCCATACGAGGCTTTTATGTAAATATACCGACCTAAAAGCTGAAAATTACTCAGGCATTCTTTCATCTGAGCGGTTAGAAACAAAATATGAAAGCTGTGAAAAGTAAATGTTGTAAACAGGGCTCGAGACTAACGGTGGCCAACTAGACATAATCTAATCAAAATTCAGTTTCGGCGAGTAGATTTGGGCTTTCCCTAGCCATTTTGGTTAATGAAAATGGTAATGAACCGGACGGAAACGAAATTTATCGCAAAGGCAAACTTGGGAGAACAGAAACTAAAACATAGGCTATAAACGGACATCATATTATTTAATACCATAAAGCAATAATTTGAAATAACTAAAAAGCGATTAAATTGTTTGTTTGGAGGACGATTTTTCTTTTCTGTTACGAAAGCGACGAAGGAAAGAATGAAACTGCATTGCGCTATAGGTGGTTTGCAACCAATCTCTAGAGACATAGATAACAATAGTGAAACGAACAAATGCTGGTGGACGAACAAAAGGAGCTAATGAGAGAACTATTGTTTATGTCCACCAGCATGGCGGCGATGACGTAACATGAAAACCACCTATAATTTGTTTAATATGCGTAAAATCATGCGAAGCATCAAGGTATCAAGTTTCATTCTATTACTCATGCGCGTAGCGGCATGAGTTATAAAATGGCCTCCGTTTTTCTTTTTAGTTTGGCGGAGGAGCCCAAGTTATAGAGTGTTTTCACATGACGTCATAAAAATTAAAAAATCTAAAGTATACATCCTACAAAGCTGTTTATAACATGGTATGTGGATACCAGTGTTACAATCTTTCACAAAAAGTTTCAGGTTTTAACGATGTTTCGTTTTCGATTTATAAGGGTTTAAGCCTTCTAGAGGAGTAAGACAAGGATGCCCACTCTCGCCTTTTCTGTTTATCTTGACCGCAGAAATTTTATCAAATAAAACAAGACAAAATCCGACCGCCAAGGGAATTCGTATTTTTGGCTCTGAGGTCAAACTAAGTCAGTTTGCAGATGACACGAACTTATTCTGCGGTGATTTGGCATCGGTCGAACAAGCTATAGACACAGTGAACGTCTTTAGTGAATTCTCCGGATTAATGCTCAACGTAGAGAAAACAAAAGCCATCTGGCTAGGAAAATTGTCAAAAAATAGAACCAAACCGTTAGGGATGAAATGGGTGAATATATAGTCCAACAAAATTCCTAGGAATTTTTGTCTCTTATGATGAGAAATGTAACAACCAGATGAACTTCAACCTGAAAGTGCAAAAAGTACAAACGAATCTAGATATGTGGAATTCGAGAGGGTTAACACTATATGGAAAGGTGCTAATAATTAAATCTTTGGGGCTATCTAAGTTAATATATTCAATTTCGAACACAAACGTTCCCAAGGAGATAGTTTCAACGGTAAAAGATAAAATGTTTCGTTTCCTTTGGAAAAATAAAAAAGACAAAATAAAGGGAACAAGTCTTTATCAGGACTTTTGCAATGGAGGGTTACGAATGGTTGATATGGAACTAACAATAACATCGTTACGATTAGCATGGATCCAAAGACTTCTGTTTGGAAATAAAGGTAATTGGAAAATAGTTCCGGACCACTTCTTTAAAAAACATGTTTTTTTTTAATTTGCAAAATTTTAATGAGATATAATACAATACAATACAGCCTACATACATAGATACGTACATGAAGAAAAGAAGAAAAACAAAAAAATACATAAAAATATAATAATAATAATAAAAAGGAAAGTTATGATAGTTATTACAGAATGGAATTATTACTACAAATACAAAAACAAAAATTCTTATACAAAAAGTTTCCATTTTTCAAGGTGTAGGTTCATTTTGTTCAGTTTTTTGTTTAGCTATGAATTCTTCTATTTTAACAATTTTCTTAACGTTTGCAAGAAATATATTGAAATTTGGAGCGATATTCTTTCGACGGCAAAGAAAAATAGTTTGTTTAGTTATAAGAATAACGTGATTAAGAGACATAAAATGTTCATTAATATCTAACAAGCCAAACATAATATTGGTTTGAATGGTCAAGTCAATAGCGGTGTGAATGTTACAATGCTCCAACCAGCAAGAGATTTCCTGCCAAAAACACTTTGAAAAATTGCACAAAATAAATAAAGGTTCGGGGGTTTCTTCTTCCTTGCCACAGAAGGTGCACAAAGGTGAATCGGCTAACCCAAACTTACATAATTTTGTATTAGTAAATATTATTCTATTTAAAAGCTTATACTGAAAATCTCTTGTGTAAGTATCTAACGCGACTTGAAAAAGGCAGGCTGTAAATTTTGTCCCAATCAAGTTCATATCCAGAAAACATTTCATTAAATCTGAGCTGTGCAGTTGGCGTTTCTCGTATATCGGATACAAACTAATCGTAAAGTTTTTTGGTATCAATTTCAGTTAGCGTTAATCGTTTTGATTTTTAAACGTGGACAAAACGTGATGGACAAAATCTAACGACTAGATTTTCTGAAAATAAACGAAACCAAATATTGCAGGCTGATTTACAATCCACCGTGTTGCCATGGCAACACCCTAAAAGCTCAACAAAAATATCAAAATATTTTGCTTGTTGTCTCCTACAACTCTACTTACATAACTAACGTTCACGTTAGGTATATATAACACTCAGAAGAATCACTGGCTTCATTGTGGTACAGCCTTCATTTACAAAACATTCAATAGTGAACAACGTGAAAGGAGTAACTCTTCTCCATGTCGGACATCTTCTTATCATGTTTAATATATATCATAATTCAAAGGGGACAAACTTCAAATAAATGTGGCTACTAAACATATCTGAATTTCGTAACTGTTCATCAGTAGGATGCCTAAAATGTGTGCAAATCCACAATTGGTTTCGGCTCCATTAAATCCTATACCAATTGTAGAACATTTTAGGAGGAGCCACCCACAGTGTGAGCACAGTTACTGACAAGACATATTAGTAAGGAAAACAATGCAAAACAAATGTAGTACGTTTAATGACGAACTAAGCACACACGTCAACTAAATAAGCCAAGCACGCGCACTCAACTTAAGGAAAATTTCGCGCGCGCGCACCTGCATCAAACTGAATGGAAGCAATAGAGAAATTAAATAGAGGTGCTAGGATGATATGAAGGATCTAAAATAATAAAGGATACGGCGGTATCTCTCAATTCTGGATTGCTAGTCTCATCTCCCGTAGTGTAGTGCCATACTCCTCAATGATAGCACCGTGGCGTTTGAAGAATTTAGCAAACGATTTACGAAGGAGCGTAGATTTGAACCCTTGGTGAAGGAGACGTGATGAAAGTCGGCGAAGTCTATGTGTAAAATCCAACTTCGATGTGCAAATTCTAGCATATCTTACCAATTGAGATATATAAACACCATTCTCGTACCCAGAGCTCCACGTTTTTTTTTAAATTGCGTCTCGTGTAGCTCTGGTAACGGACAAAAATTTGAATTTTTTGATTGGCCGTTAAAAAATGAATGCGCAACAAGGTAAACAATTTTACGCCTCTACGCATAAGGTTTTACTTCCGGTTGAATTTCAAATGTTGAGGTCCTATGACTACATCAACAAAATCAACGTTTTAATTTCAACGCATTCAACGACCAATGTCACCCAGTTGTTTTTGGTTTAGCAAGTAAAGATACGGCTGCTAAATTTCAAAATATAACGGGATCTGATTGTCGCTAAATATGAGCGATTCGTTTCCGAAAAATCAGTATGTGTCTTGGAAGACGAAGCTATAAGCGGCCACGAATATCAAAGAAGTATGTTACTTCCAACAGGGACGAGTATTAATTATAAAAGGAGAGGCAGAAATCCTGAAGAAAGCCCAAGGATGAAAAGAAATATTACCACTAGCTAGGTTACCCATTTTAAATAACAACAACAACGCTATCAGCACTCTCGTAAGCAAGTTATATTTTCTTTATTAGGTAGTACTCTTTGCTACAACTTGAAATACAAATCTAGGGAAACGAAGGTCACTCGAAGCCCAATTAAAATAACATGAAACAAATGCAAAACAAAAATTCCTCGATATTTCTTACCACTGTTCGATGAAATAAGCCTAATCAATGACCACAGCGTGTCCATCAACAAACTTAACTGTCCCATCAACTGATTGGGTCGGATATATGATAGCGTTCAGTGCCGAAACGATAAATACACAGCTCCCAAACGAAAGAAATCGGTTGACTTATCGAGGAATTTCTAACACCAGTAGGCAAAATACAAAGGCAATCTTTCTTCTAAATAACAGCAGCACGTAAAGCTTTTCTTCTTCCTTTTTAGCGCGATGTTTTCCTGTAATTGTTAAGTCTTGTACAGTCCTTTCGAACGCCATTCCACAAACACAATATTCTCGTCTCCAGAGCTCAACCAAACGAAACGAGGGCTCTGGGGACGAGAATGCACACACGAAACGTTTTTTATTTCCGGTTTCTGGCAATGAGCAAGCGCAATAGTACATTAATGCATTAGGCATGCGCTAACGGATGTCGTGGATTTTACGACATCCGGAAGGCACTGTTACCAGAGTCCTTCGTTTCTTCCGCTGACCAAACGAAACGAAGGCTCTGGGGACGAGAATGTATAAACACCATAGGCCATGGGCATGCGCACGAGTATAGGCTGCTAGGAGCCTCTTGTTTAATATAAACAAACAGGTCAAAGAGGTCACGTACACGTTTTTCCCAAAAGAAAGTACCTTTATTGTTCAAGAGTTTGAATGATTTTGAAATTGATTTAGGTTATATATTAACAAATTCAACTGATAAGTTAAAAAGGAGAAAATTAGGTCTAAGTTCCAAGCTAAGAGTTCGAATAGGCAGCCGAGGTTTTCGTTTGTCATCGAGCACTATCGGCAAATCATCGTTGATACGAAGTGTTCGCGAGAGGCCGCAAGATGAATATTTGTGTGCTGATTGGCTCCGAAGTATACTCTATTGTTACCTACATTCGGAAAACTCAGACGATGGCAATATTTATCTCTTTTATGTCAATTTTTATTCAGTTTTGTCTTCTTATTATAATTTAATGTTAAATAAAGTTTATTTATTATAAAACGAAAAAACAACCAAAAACCTCAACTATATTTGCTCAGATCTCATATCGTGAATATATAAAACTGTTAAATTGTATCAATGGTCGATTTAGAAATAAACATACAATTTACATGTAAGGCACAATTCTTGAAGCAATGTCGGAAGAACATTTGACGGAAGAAAGCGTCTTTCTATGGAAGAAAACTTTTGTTTATCAATTTTTTTCTGTGATGTTAAGGTGGCTCGACTGGGTTTTTGAGTGACGATACCTTTTAACTTTTCGAAACTTGTGTACCACCATAAACAATCCAACGAAAAATCGATCGCCACAGCTGTACTAGTGAAAGATAAAAGTTTCAGATGAGGTACGTTTTATCGAAACCCGAGTTGCCATAGCAACGTAATGACTTCATCTCCCATTTTATGTAATTTTGGAAAATGCTCTCTGCAGATCTGATA